>VZUA01026058.1:6347-17525 GCA_013401035.1 Horornis vulcanius | reverse complement strand
GAGATATTTGATTAAATGGCCAACCAAGAATTAATGAATTTTCACTACTGTATGAAATAAATTATATATTAACATAACATGTTTTATGATACCTCATCACCTTTTAAAAACACTGTTCCTATCCCAATTATTTTTTAAATCAGCATTGTAAATGAAAACTAATTTTAGTGCTCATAAAATGATTCTATGTGGAATCAAAATGAAAAATATATAGTGGAAAAATAAACCTCACCTGAAAATTAGATTTGTAGTTTGAGAAATTATGCCTCTGATGGAATTCTTTTCTAAAAATGAAGAATCTATGTTTAGATTTTTAAGGATAGTAGACCTATTTCATATAAAGTGATGCTTGCTGTAAAACTGTAGCACACAATTATTTTAATTTTCAAAGTGTCTCAAACAGGGTGAGGTGGTCCCTCTGGAATATGTGGCACAAACTGCAGTTCCATGATAAAATTGATATCTGTTTGGTGCTATCGTCCCCCTAATTAGTATTACTGCTCTTACATATCTGTCAAACACAGGATGGACCAACAAAACCTAATTAGCTCTTTAAACTCATTTCTGTGCCACATTTAATCTTGAGCTTGTCACATTTAAATTTCTTTAAACCTTAATAATATTCAAGATCATGCACTCGTGTTAAAGGCAACATGTGTTTGAGCCATAATGAATGGCTGATGGGGANCTTTATTTATCCTGGTCACTCATTTATCTTTTCTACAAGATTTATGAGGTTGTTTTACTCAGACCAGTGAAAAACTAAAATCTAATCATTTGTTTTGCATTTCATATGTTGTTAATTCAGCCACATTCTTGATTACTAATGCCATAATTTTAATATCCACCTGAAAATATGTGCTTGCCCTAATACAGATATTTAATTTGCATTTCACATTAAGCATGGACTAGCTTAATTGCATTCAAAGACTAAAATATCTGGGAAAAAAATTTACTGGAATTTCTTAACTTCATAAATATTTTTCAGGGAAACTCTAGATGGGAAGCTACTTTAGTTGTCAATGTCAGGAGGTAAAAACTCTCTGCAATAAAGAGATACTAAGAATTGACATAATTTAGCACTTTCATCTTTGATTTCACATTCTGAAAAGCAGCTGCAGATGTTTTCTACTCTAAGATGTGCTCCCAGTCCATTTTAAACATTGATAATATAATAAATGTTATTAAAAACCCATGTTATTAAGAAGCAATGGAAAGTAATTCCAGACATAAAACAGTGGTCACTATATAACACTTGCATTAAAGTTTTATACACAAAGTGGATGTAGGAATTCTTGTTGGAGGGAAATTGAGCCATTCATTTTCAAGGCTCCTTAATGCTTTGGTCAAACAAAGCTGGATGCAGAAAACAGGCAAGAAAGGCCTTCACAGACTTTTCTGTAGAGAACTTTGGATAAACTACAACAGAGCTGTACCTCAGTGGGTGACACAA
Source organism: Horornis vulcanius (assembly GCA_013401035.1). NCBI lineage: Eukaryota > Metazoa > Chordata > Aves > Passeriformes > Scotocercidae > Horornis > Horornis vulcanius. The sequence continues at coordinate 16,072 of VZUA01026058.1, read as the reverse complement.
CACTTGGGCATCTTCAGAGACTCCGACCAGATCCCGAGAATGATTTTTACAGGTAACATCACTGATGTTTCCAGATGTTTTTGAGCTCCTGAGCCTTAGAGCTCGAGTCTCAAAAAGGCCAGGCTTGGGCACATGGATGAATGTCACCATGAAATGCAGCCACACTCCTAAGGTTAGTCCTGCTAAGAAGCAGTGCTAATATAATATAAAAAGGCTATTTCCTCATTCTCTAGACAGCTCCTAAATAAATATATATATATATCTACCCACAAAATTTTCAGGCTCCAAAAGCATGAACACCATTAATGCCTTATGGGGCCTGAGCCAACAGAAATGAATTTTAGACAAATACTGTGTATGTTCACCAACCCTACACACCCCCTGCCATCTGTCCTGTAAAGCCATGAAAAGACCTAAGGGGTTATCAAGAAGGAGATCTTTTTCTCCTTTTCTGGTGAGGTAATAATATTGGACATCATTTTGGATGAGGATATCTGCAGGATGGATGGATGCCCTGCACTGGGCATGTATAAAAAAAATTTCAAAAGGGATGGTAAAAAAGATAGTAGTGTTGCACTAATTGAAATCAATCATTAGATATGTCTGCCTTAAAGAAATTAGTTCATGTATTCTATGTCAGGATCTTAAAGGGAAGAAAAAAAATGTGATATTCAAAGTTAGGCAAGGAGAATCTACTCAGAGGAGAAATGCCTGCAATAAGATCTCCTCCAGTAAGTTCAGAATTCATATTCAAAATGAAAAATCAAAGAACAGATCCATTTTGGCATGCTATAATTAATGACTCATTGGTATTGATAGCAAGGTCAGGTTTTTTCATGTTTCATAAATCTTTTTGAATAAGAAAGATAAGACAATAGTTAAAACACTTTTTTCTTATTCAATTCTCTGTGATCTGGATGGAAATTAGCCAAAAAAGTGTCACAATTATTCTAAGTCTTAGCCTAAATTTTCCTGATATATCTAATATTGTGAATTTGAACAACAAAAATTTCCACTTAATGTTATTGACAGACAGGTCATGACAGAAGCCTAATTTTTGATTTAGACACTACTAAACTAAGCAGAAAGACACCTCCGTGTCAGGGTGAGTGCTTTTTTCTTTCCTCTCTATTTTTCATTATCTGCCCTGACTAAAGAGGTCGATTCCTATTCTAAAAATGATGTACAGAGAATAAATTAATAATTTGCTGTGTCAATGCAATTCTTTTTAAGTGACAAGCTGCAAGTCCTTTTACACTGCTTTGCTGTCCAGATTATAGTACCCAATTTATTCAGGTTATCACATTCTCTAAGCTGTTACCCCTCTGGCAGCTATCACTCTCCATCAGAATCATAGGCCTAAACCAATACTTGATTATTTCTAGATATTTAAGCAGCTGTCCTGTTGATGTGATTTCAAATGAGATTTATTCCTTCTAACAGAAAACCCAGTGTTGATTCACTCAGCTTTATGGTCCTGTAATCAGCAGGAAGAAGCTATCAGGTAGTCTCCATTTTATTTAAGCTTGCATTGACAAGCTCAGCTCATGATTTTCTTCATAAATAGAATGAAAATATGGAGTGAATACTTTTCCTAGATGACTGCCCCATTTTAATGCTTAGGGGTTGGTAAGAATATTACCTAAAGTAAAATTCTGAATACAGTATGTCTAAATGTGTTGAGATACTTCTCCACTTTGGCTTTAAGGCTGGAATATGGACTGTCTAAAAGTATGACAGAAAATAAAGTGATTGAAACATTTATTGTGTCCAATACTGTCAAGTCCCCTCCTTTTGGAAAGGAACAGGATATGCAACAATCATTTTCCCTTTATTTTTGCATTTAAATACATTCATACATCTGTCTTTTGCAGTTACCACAGAACCATGGAATGGTTTGGGTTGGAATGGACCTTAAACACCCTCTAGTTCCAAGCCCCCAGTTAAACCATCCAACCTGAAAAGTTAATGCACAAAGCCATTATTTGCTATATTTAAGGCATTAAAAAAGCCATAAAATCATCACTTTCCCTCTTGTGCAGTGAGCTCATACCCACTGAGGCTGAGCTGGATGTTTGGCTGGTTTCATCAATAAACCTGTAACAAAGAAAGCAGTACAATGGTTTCACAAGATTTGTGTTTATGGCTCACGTAGCTGCTCCAAGGAGAAGGTAAGAAGTCTCAAATGAGAGAAAGAAGCAAACCAGGATATTGTAATTGTGTATGATTTCTTTGGGCCCAGACTAATCCTCACTCTGCATGAATTCCCTGCCTCCAATCCGGCTTGTAGTGCACTCCCACTCTAAACCAGCTTGGTAAATTAGATATTTTTCTCAAGTATTACAAATCAAGAAGCACAAACCCAACTGGAAGAGTTGTGATGATCCCTTGATGTCCTTTCCTCATCCCTCCTGACCTGAGCAGAGGACTGGGGGCACTAAACCCCCACCCAAACCATCCTACTACAGTTCTGAAAGTCGTGGCAATTTTGCATCTTACATTCCTTCTTCTTAACCTGCCCAGGCCAGGAGCACAAAGAACAAAGAAATCTGCCCTGTAACATTCCAGGCCCACATTCAGGCTGCTAAAATTGCCACCAAAATGAAATAACATGTGCATTAGAGTACACTATGCTTCTTGGACAGTTTCATCATAATTTGTCATTCATTCTGAGATATTCATTTGTCTAAAAGCAATTAAAGCTTAATTGCTGCATAACCTGAATAATTTAGAAATGCAAATTAGGATAGCAGGCAAGCAAGTATGTGTTCATTAATTTCTTTGTTATCACCATCTGTTTAATTAAAAAAATGAGTTTTACTGAATGACAGCTTGCTAACTATATAAACGTTTTCCTTAATTGAAAATGTCTTTTGCAATTGAGGTCAGCATCTGACAAAAATTGTTTGAGCTTTTTCAAAAAACATTTTCTCTAAACAAATTGTTGTATTTTTAAATTCACATTAAAAAACATTGCCAACATATGCAGTGTAATTCAATAAATGACATCTTCACTTCTAAATGCAAAGCCATAATTTTAGAAAAAAATCAGTGCTTTGGAAAAGTGATGGTTATTACATGAAAGGTATATGCAATTTATCATCTTTATTATAGATTATTTTGAAAACTTTTATAAAATCCAGATTCAAAATAAGAATACCTCTGGCAAAGAAAAAGAAAATCATCTGAAGAAGGAAGGAATGTTTCAAAAGATGGATCATATGATGCAGCCTTTTTGTTTGGGAAATAAAAATAAAGTAGTTTTTCAAGGAGCATTGTCATAAAGAAGCTAGTTCTTTACACAAATATACAACTTTTCATGAATAATATTTATCAAACTCCTTTTATTCCACCTGGTTTTGTTCCAAATACCTTCACTCCCTGTGTAGCAGGGTGGGCAGGCCCTGGCACAGGGTGCCCAGAGAAGCTGTGGCTGCCCCTGGATCCCTGGAAATGTCCAAGGCCAGGTTGGATGGGGCTTGGAGCAGTCTGGGGAATGGAAGGTGGGATAGGGGATGGGGGTGGCACTGGATGGGCTTTAAGGTCCTTCCCACACAAATCATTCAGTAATTCTCTAATTTATATATTCAGAAAAAAGGAAAATCATCTGTGCCACATTAACACACATTTTAATGTCATAGGCATACTGCATCTTGGATTTATTTATCTTGGATTGGTCTAAGTAGACAAAACTGGGGGCCTGAGGACAGAGCTGTAAATAAGTAATGCACATGCCTGCAAGCCCACTGTGTGTTAACCAAGATTTAAGCCATCAGACCCCTACTTTCTGTCAGATCAGTAAACTCATTATCTGGGACTGAAATCTGGAGGAGTGCAGAAGGGCAATGTTTTACTCCTGTACTACAAACTCATCTATTATTCACCTTGTGTTGTTTACACAATTAGTTATATTACTTTGCTGTAATTTTAGTTACTCTTGGCTTCTACATCTGCTACTGCCCTTAATAGAAACTTTCTATTACGGCTTCTTTACCAGCACCTACATATCTACAGAGGGCCTGAAAAGGCCTTTCTGCATTGAAGGCAACAGCGGTGATAAAGATGACAAAACTTAGTGATTTGCACTGAAAAAAAACCTCCAAGAACACTACTCTTTGCAGTATCCCTTTTGCAGTAAATTACTGGGGTAACTGGGATATGCATGTATTGCCATTGAATATGTTTTTAATATAGTTAAAAAAAAAAAAAAAAATTCATGCAAGGTCATGGTTGTTCACCCAAACAGTTAAATAAAATGACCTGCCCAGTGTGGCTGGGTGTCAGCATGTAAACACCAAGTCAGGGTGACACTGCAAGGCTCACCCCTGTGACTTGGTAATTCCCTTTCACAAAGTGTCTCTGTCCTCAATTAAGTGGTATTTAGATTTTCCTAAGTGTGGTATAAACATCATCTGACATTTGCAGGCTCTTCCTGAATGTGGAAACAAACATGATTATTATCACTGAAGGGTTTGGACAACACACTAAGGTTGAACAACTTTATCATGACAGGAGAATCCAACAGGAACTCATGAGGAATCCCAAACCTGGATCTGTTTGGGAGGCAGCCTTGGTGTGACTCAGGGGTTCATGGTATTGTGGGCAGACCCAGTTTTGTGAAACAGGAAAATTCCTTACGAACCAAAGCAACTCTGGCAAATCGCTGCAAGGCTTTTTTATTTTCTTATGATTTGGAGTTACTCCAAAGTGAGGGTGGATATTAATGTGTTTTCATGGAATTATAATGAAACTATGTGGGAGATTTAGCAGGTAACATGAGCACTCATGTGAAAGTACAGAAGAGTGAAAAATTGCGGAGAAAAGCAACAAAGAATCCCACTGACTGTAAAAATATAAAACCCTGAGAAAACAAAATCAAACTACAAGTTATCACCATGGGTTTGTCAAAGTTGAACAATCCCAGTGTTCTGAGGTGTTAATTTCTAAGTACCATATTAACATTTTTATGCATCAAAGGATCATTTTGGTTGGATATTTTTTCTCCTTTCACTAGATGGCAATATTGTATTATTTTCCAGGATATAAGTAACAAAAGAGGCACAAAGATAGCCAAGTAAATGGTATCAGTGCATTAAAGAAATAAAGGAATAATTAAATTAAAAATTTCCTCCAATAACTTGTATTCCCACCACCTCAGTAAGAGCATCAGTTAGGTTTTCTCTTTGATAAATCATGTGTCCCTTCTCTGGTGGCACAGTGAGATTCAGCACTTTTTCCCCCCCAAATGACATCAACCCTCCCTCAGCATTTCCCATTGGGAGGGATTGCCAATTCCTATTTCTGTGCACATGGTAACTAAAGAGAAACCAAAGAGTAAGTGCAAACACACTTAATCTGATTAGTCAAAGTCATTAGCACAGTTTCCTCATTACTCCTGTATATATGTGGTGCATTGTTTGGGATCCCTACTATGTGACCTTTCAAGTCCTTATAGCTCACTGAATTTTCTCTTACCTCACCAAGAAGCTACATGGAATTAATTCTCTTGAGTCTCAGATTAAAGATGTGTTTGTTTCCACTCTTTTCCTGTATCTTTACAGCAAAAAAACAAGTGAAGCAGGAAACATTAGATGAAGCAGAAGACTGATTTATTGGTTAAAGGGAAGGAAAATGTATTACAGAAGAAGAATGAGAAAGTTACAGTGACAGAACCTGCTTCTGAGGTGTGTTCTAAACATTAATTGGACCAGGAAACAGAACCTCAGTCAAGCCTGCATGCTCAGGTCATTAAGCAAAAGATTTATTTGTAGTTTTTTTCAGATTCACTAGCTGTGTAACCTTGACAGGAATGATTGAGAGAGTTTGATTTCAGGTGACTGAACACCCATTTGCTTCAGGCATGTTTCTGGTTGGTAGGAAATAAGGTATTTAAGATTCAGCTTTTGAGAGTTGGCAAGAACTGGTGCTAGTGCACACAACCTGCAGAGTCTGGAGAAATTGTTTTAATGATGAAAGGTGATTAGGAACCACTCCTGATGGCAGCAGCCTCATTTTTCTTCCACAAAGCTACTCTTTCCCCCTGGTAAACTTTTATATGGTGGCAAATCAAAGCAGTCTGAGAAACAGTTCCCTGCCTCCTGGTCCATTTGCTATCAAAAGCTGTGAAAACTCTCTTTGACTTTGAAAAAGTCATCTGGTGTGATCAGGACAGGTTTGACTCTGGTACTGCAGCTGCAGCATCTACTGCAGGAAGAGACCCAGTGCTTGACAAGAAGGGGAGGCTTTGAGAAAGGCACCACCAGACACACGCATCTCCTTTGGGTACCCTGCACAGATACCCAGACAGAGAATTCCAGGACATATCCAAGAATTTTCAGTCCAGCCCTGACTTACTAATGACCACACATGTAACAGCTGTAAAGTGAGGCAATAAACCTTATATCAGAGCTTATTACAAACAATTCATTTTCTGATTCAATTCAGAGGTCATTCTACCATCTAAAAAGAAATGAAAATTTCAGATATGAATCTCTAAGTGGCTCATTCTAGATATGTATCACTGAAAACATTTTGTTGATCTAACAGGCAACTGTATAACATAATCCATTTCAGATCTCTCATTGACCTTTCCTACGATTTAAGTCTTTATATAGATCATTGCTGCTTTCAAGATACTCCAATTAATTTTAAAATTGTGTTTTACAAGCTAAACAAATTTTTTCCTTTTTGAATTTATGTCTGCCTTTGGTTTTAGCTCTTCTTCCCCCTCCCCCCCCTGTTACATCAGGTGTCATCAAAGACATAAGACTATTTGTATCAGCAAAATACCACTGATACTTTTCCCTGGAAAGTGATGTAGTGAAAATTCATGAAAATAGAATATACCCAATCTATTTCCTTACTGTTATTGCCTTATGCAATAACATCATCCATTTGGCCACAGACTAACACAAAGGTAATTGGATTTTGGCTCTCACTAATTCCAGTGGAAAGCTGTAGAACCTTACTACTAATCAATTAGAAACATCTTCTGGCTTCTAGTGAGATTTTGTACATGGACAATCCACTTNCCATGTAGGTATTGCAACAGGATCACAGATGGTGCAAAAATGGTTTCTGAAATGCAAAAAAAAAAAAAGGGGGGGGGATAGCAAATAGTTGTCCTATTCAAGAAATAGTTCAATGCCTGTTTTTCAGTTCAGGGATCTAATGCATCATCCCATCAGCTTCAGTCATGGAGGGTTATTTCATTCTAACACCTTGTTTTTTTCTCTCACTACTTCCTATTTTCTTATGTGAAGGAAAAAGAAGAGAAAGGAAAAGCCTCATGAATTCAAAGGCTAAGGGTGTGTTTTTTCTCTTTCAGAGAGGTTCGAAGAAGGTGAGGTTAAGGCATAAACTTAATGGATCATTTTTAGTATTCCATTTGAATAAAATTTAAATTAGAGAAGATGTATACCACAGTATTTTTGAACTGCAAGATGCAGGACACTATTGAACTCCTCCCTTGCTTATTAAATTGGTAATAGAACAACAAAGGGACAAATGCATCCTCGTTTAAACCCATATTTATGCATGCAAATCACTAATAAGGAGGGTCTGCAAAATCTCTGATGCAAATTGTGTGTAAACTTGCAGGGTGAAGTAATAAGTGAAAAATTGATTTGGGCTTCAAGCACTCTACAGCCTTTTATACCAAACTTCTACACGGGATTTATTGCAGCAATGTAACCTCATCTTTACACCTACAAGTGCTTTTAGTGAATACTGGAAATGCTTTCTGCATATCAAATGCCCCCACATCAAATACAAATGGTGAAAGGGGCATCCTGGACTGGATATTCTTCAAGACAGTGCTGCAGAACTACACCAGCAACCTCATTGCTCCACAGTCCTGGCCCGTGGCTAAAAGACCAAGGGAGCTGAGAATGCACCCAACAACCTCGAGGGTTATCTGTGGATATTTGGGCTTGGAAAGTTGCAGTAATTCAAAGTAGAGCTCTCAGACCCGTGCTGTTAACTGTAAATCAATGGAAGGCAACAGAAGAAAGAGCACAGCTTGTGCTGGTGCAGAGCAGCATGTTCTTGTTCTCTGGAGGGGCTGGTGCCCCTCTGGACAGCACCACCAGTGACACTGCAGGGTACAGCTTTATGCAAACACCTACAGGCAAAAAGGCATAACTGAAAAGATCACTTTTCAAAGAGCTACCACCTCAAGACGTAAATTTAACAATTACCTGCCAGAAAATAATTGAGAAGATGTCAGATTTATGATGAATTTTTGGGAATTCTCTNACATTTCTTTCATTTAAGGTCAAAACCTCATTATTTCAATATAATGAAATCTGGAAGTACACATTAGTTTTGATTTGCCTCTAACCTAAAATTCCACTCAGAACATTAAATGAAGTCACAACTTAATAGTGGTTCCTCATACAAATGCCAGGAAAACATGAATGACCAGGGCAGCAAATGCCATGCCTGATTTTTAAGATACTTGGATAATATTTATTAGATTCTGAAGTGAGTTTGATGTATTCTATGGAGTTCAATACTGTTTCCTTATCAAAAATCAGTTCCTTTATGTCCTGGGCTGTAACTGCGATTCACAGTCTGTATCTGCTGATCTTTTCAAGTCTTTATTGACAAAGAATATTTAAATAGAGGTTCAAGCAGCAACTTTTTTTTTTTTTTTTATATTCCAAGGCTGACTTCTCCAACCCATGTGTTAAATTAATTTACCAGTGCTAAGGGATCATTCAAGAAACCATCAGCTACTCTAAACGGCCCCCCAGAGTTCCCACTCCTCAGCCTTTGGCTTCATCCTCATAAAAAGGCTTCAAACAATCACTGTGGTCTTGTACTCCTTGGGAAGGAAAAGGACAGAAGAGCAAATGGAGCCAAAGAGACAGAGTTCACAAATTAAATTACCAGGTATTATAAGGCAGCAATGTAATTATAGATTATGGAACTTCAAAGCTCAATACTCTTGTAATCTTCCTTGTTCTCCTATAAAATACGTTTAACATTTTAAAAAAAGCCATGGAGGTCTCATACGGAGGTCTGCTAGACTTTAAATACCTATTGATGAGGACAACTGAGGCATTTCAGTGGCTGTGTGGTGCACAAGGGGATCATATCAGCTCCCTGGCCAAAATCACACAGCTCCCTCTTGCCCTGTTACTCCTCCACATCCGGTCCTACTTGGGCAGATTTCTCCATTTTTGAGGAAAAATTCTGCACTCTCAAGGCTGCACTTCCTCTCTGCCACCTCCATTCATCACACTTCTGTTACCTCTCCCAACCTCAACTCCTTCTCCATTTGAAGTTAACAGAAATACCAACCCCAATGTTTTAACTATTGAGTAGTGAGGTGTTTGGGATGCAGGTTTTTATTTTTACTATATCTAGCTGTAGCTGGGTTTTCCAGATGGAAAGATGACGCTACAAAGCACAGCACATATTTTTCTTCATGAATTTCTGTTGTTATGTCTCTGGCTGAATATTCATTATGAATTGATCAGCATATTTTATTGGTATGTCTCACACAGATTGTTTCTGGCTCTTGCTGCCTATCAACATGTTGATTCACCAACTGGTAGGCCATTTAATTTATCAGCTGTTTTCAGGGCTAATATTTAGAGGAAAAAAGAGGACAAAAATAACCAAAAAAATAAAAATGCAGAAAAAGAAAAGAAAGTCCTTATCAACTATTGTATTCAGTAGTGACAAACAAGTGCATTGGTACCCAAGCTCAACCTAAT
>VZUA01026029.1:4691-15025 GCA_013401035.1 Horornis vulcanius | reverse complement strand
TTTTTTTTTTTTTTTTTTTTCTTTTTGAAGATTACAGGATTATTTAAATTTTGTTCTTAGTGAAGAGTATAAAGACATCAGGAAAAACTTTGCTTTTTTTTCCCAACACCCGTTATTTAATACAAACAATTTTGTCCATTTGAGAACAACACTTTCACCAAGGTCTAGTAACAGAATTCTGGCTTTGTTTTTAAGCCATATTTCATCTGATATTGGGAGGGGGAATGTAGTCTTTTGCTCCTCTGTAAGTTAGAGCTCATAAAGAAGAAAGACCAAGCTTTTCTTACTGACAGAGTACTTTGGAAATTTAGGTTTGGAGGTTTCTCTTTTTAATGTTGCCATAACTCAAAAGTAAAATAGATGATTAAGATTTTATTTTATTCAATATTTTATTTTATTTTACTTTATTTTAAGTTTCCCCAGGGCAAGGAAAGATGTGAGAGTTCCAGATCTCAGCCTGACAACTTCAGTCTGTTGAAACCAGCAGTTTGGAGGGCAGTTTCAGTCTGGTGATCTGTTTGATCTATTATAAAATCCTCTCTACCAGTGTGTAGCTACCACCCACTTATATTTATTATGCAGTTTTATTTTTGCTTGGTGATATTTTTCTTCTGTTTTTAAAAGGTCTACATTTTGTGGTGACAGTCTCCCATTTTCCAAATTAACTGCTAGCAGATGTTGCTGTGTGGTGTGAAGCACACACAGCAGCTGAAACCACCAAGGTCTGGATATGGGCTTAGGAAGAAAAAATCCCTGTGTTGTTCAAGCAAGTTTCAGGAGTGTCTATAAAGTGCTTATGTAGAATCTTATTCAGAAAATAAATTACTGTTGTTTTTATAGCTTTTAGCTGGTTTTAGTGTTTGGAATTACTGCTGAAACCTCACAAGTCTGTACCATGTTTTAAGAAATGAAATATCATTCGAGCAGTGTTACTTAGGAAAGGATTAGCTGCTGATACATTATATGCAGGCAAATGCAGGTAAGTCCTACTTAGAGCTACAGCTGCCTGGTTTTGTCCCTTCTAAATCCCTGCTGCTGTTGCACGTGTGCTAAACCCCCTAGCTTGTGGGCATAAAATCTATAATATGAGTAGAGCACTTTGAGTAGGCTGTTTTTGAAGCTATTGCTGAAAATGAGAAATGAGTGGTCGTGCTTTTTCTTTTTGAACAAAGCATTGCAATTTGATTGGGTCATTTAGGTATGCCACTGTTTGTTTGTTTGTTGCATCTGTGAAATTTCACCCAGTTTTGGACAAACCACAATGCATTTATGAGAAAGTGGGGATGTGTGTGTTGCAGAGTTGACTGCCTAGGCATGTAACTAACCTGCCTGGACCATTTATATATTCTGCTACTGCAATTGTTCATCCAGGTAAATAGGTAAGCTATAACCACTCCCTGTTCTTCACATCTGTCATGAGTAGGACAAGAGGGGAAAGAAAGAGTGTCATAGTGCAGCAAGTGATTCACTGCCCAGCTTGTTGCTGGAGTGCTCAAGAAGAAGTGTGGCTGTGGCTACATCACAGAAAGGTTTTAAGATTTGTTTGTGTGAGTTTTTGTTAAGACTAAAGCAAGTATTAGAGAATTGCAGAATGGCCTGGGTTGGAAGTGGACCTTAAAGATCATCCAACCCCATGCCATGAGCAGGGACACCTTCCACTAGACCAGGGTGGTCAAAGCCCCAACCTGGCCTTGAGCATGTCCAGGGATGGGCAACCTGTTCCAGTGTCTTTCTGCCCTCACAGTGATAAGCTTCTTCCTAGTATCTTATCTACCCTCTTTCAGTGTAAAGCTCCTTGACTTATCACCATCTCATGCTGTGGCTGGTTCTGCATTAGAGCAGGGAAATGGACGAGGAAAACTTTAAAGTTTCCTTTAAAATCTACCGTTCTCTGTCTGAGCCTTGCTCTGTAGCCTCCCTCAAAGAAATTGGGAAATTAACCAGATTTGCTCCATTAGACATGCGGCTGTAGAAGAGCTGCCCACTAGATGTCACTGGTACTTCACTGAAATAAGATTTAAACAGCCTTTTCTGATAGGTAGCTAAAAAGAGATGAAGTACAAGTGGGCACCATCCCTGTGCTTGTACCCTTCTCGGCTCTACTCCTATGTAAGGGCTTGTGATGCCTCTCACTCCACGGGGCATCCTGTTTTGACTCAAGGAACAGAGCCATCCTGGCCTTGTGGTGTGCTGGCTAATTCCTCCCACAAGCTTAAGGCTTGAAAATTGGATGGTGTTATATGCTGAGGTTTTGGAGAGCCTGTGGACGGGTTCAGGAATGCTTTTGGGATGAGCACCGTGCACGCACATTTGGACAAATGCCTCTCTCTTTGTGGAAGTACTTCAACACTGCTCTATTCACGAGGACTGCTAAGGATTTTATTTTCCTTATCTTTCAAGAGCAACAGCTAATTCTGCTTTTGATTCTGAGGCAAAACTCCATGCTGATACAGAATATGCAGACTATTGTCTGTAAAGAGGACCTGAATGTCAAATTATCTTGTTGAAGAAGGGTTATCACAAAGATGGCAGATGCACAGAAGCTGCTCTTCAACAGTATTTTTAATGCAGAAGTTGGACAAATTATATCTGCTTTATTTCACTTGACCTACTAGAGGTCTCTCCAGTTAAATCACCTGCAGTTGGCCTATAGTTGACCCTTTGTTGACTTATTTAATCATCTACCTAATTTTCAGAACAGGGTATGAGCATTCAGGCTGAAATCCGTCCTTGAAAGGGTCCTGTCACTGGGCAGTGAGCCTCATACCTGATAATCTGCCCGTCACATAATATGAGCACAGATGACAATCACTTACTTCTTTTATGTCATGATATAAAGCTAAAATTGTCTAAAATGAGGAAGAAAGCCATTATTTAATCAATGGAATTGCGTCAATTGAGTAAAATTTGTCTCTAGTGTAAACAAATGGAATGTCTTTGCGCTCTGTGAAAACAAGAGTAAATTACTTGCAGATCTTGCAGATAGAAAAACATAGGAAGTGGACTTGTAGGCTAACACATTAGGGGGTTTAGAGTGTGCATTTAAAATAATTATCCAGATTACACTGGATTACTTAATATAGTTTTTGCATCATGCCTATGCACATTTAATTTTAAAGCAATAAAAGCAATATCAGTCTTTTTTTCAGTCATGTTTGATTATTTGAGATATTCCTCGGAACAATGCGAGACTGTTACCAATGAATGCCCTAGCTAAATACAAAAATGCCAAAACCCAGTTTTAACTTTTGCAGGTGAGTTGAAGAACAGTCCTCAGTGTCCTCCCAGACAGAGAAATTTTTAGGACATGTACATATAAGGGACTTGATGTGAGAGAATGATCTTTTGTTGAAAAAAAAAAAAAACCTAAGTGCCCCACTCTGTGGCCCCATATATACAAATAACAGAACACAGTGAAGAATTTGACAATTTTTAGAATCATGCTTTTAACCAATTACCCAGGTTTTGGTAATATGAACATTCAATTATTAGTGATTACAGCCTGAAGACCAGCCTGAACATGGAAAACCCGGGAGCTGTGTGGGCTATTGGGATATCAGCCTCCAGGTATTTTACATAACCTTAAGTTTTCCTCAGGTCCAATGGAAGGAAATGTGAATGTGTTAAATATGTGTGTTTCTAATCTGTAGAAATTCCTACTTGTAAAGTAACTTTTGTTGGTGCTTTTGTAATTGGTCTGAAGTGACCAGCTGGAGTAAGATCAGTCATGTGCTTGACCTGATGCCTCTAGAATGCAAGATATGCCTATGTAAGTCTTCCTTGTGATTCAAAAGCTGGAATTGCTCTGCAAAGAATCTTGTAGGAAGAAGCTAGTCTGGGAGCCAGATATTTAATATTTTCTTTTTTAAATCTTCTGTTGTGGCCTTTTGGAGACAATATTAGATGATTCAAAGAAGCACGGTGGGAAAGGCAATAAACCGTGTGTTTAGATCTTGATTCAAGAGGCTTCCAGGACAGTCCCTTTACTCAATGAATGCTTGATGAACCAAGCTGAAAGGCATTTAATAATCTCAGCACTTTGTAGGGTTGGTCCTTAACTGTGACAGGTGGTAGCTGAGAGGAAAAAGGTAGAGGGGTGGGCAAAATTTCCACACCAAAGATCACAGAAGAGTATAGTAAATACGCAATATGTTACTCCTCCCATCCCTCTTCGAGAGCTGTTTGGAGTTGTAGTTCTGCAGGGATTTTGAATATGTGGTCTCGACAGGAGGGAAGGAGCTATCAATTGAACAAGCCTGCACCTCACTGCTGTGTCTGCCTTGCGTTTGCAGGCTCTGGCTGAGGGAGCTGCCTGCCTGCTCTGACATCAGCCATGAGCAGGACGTCCCATCAGGGCAAGACTGGTCCATGCACAGGTGGCACTGTCTGTGTCTTCATTGTTTGTCGAGCTAGACCCCATGGAAGAGATTTGAAAGATGCTGGGCTGCATCTTCTCCCCAGCTGTGATTAGGGAGCAGTGGTTGGGGTGGTGTTGCATTGTCAGATTGATTATCAGGAAGATAAATGCAGAAAGAAAAGGCATCTTTGCGAAGCTGGAGATTTGGAGTCAGAGCTCTTGGCTCTGTCCTTGATCCTGCCAATACAGGCATACAATTTGTTGACCAAAGTTATGGAAGAAACAGGGATTCCTTGCTGCCCTGAAGTGTTGGGTCTGGATTTCTGACAAGACTCAGGAAGGGAGCTCAGCACCATGCAATCCTGGAGACCTCTGCTCCACTGCACCTCTCACATTCACTTTGCTGTGCCATGGAAGTTAACCCTCCACAGAGGGATATGAAATTGGAGCTCCTTTGCTTTATTTGAATATAAGACATCTACAGCTCTGTCTTCATTACCAGCCCTAAAGTCCCAATCTGACTGAATCTCAGACAGCAACTTTGTTGCCACTGGGGTTCCTGTACAGCATTTCCATGATGGCAACTTTAGCTGGACCAGACCTCAGACTCCACAGGCAGCCTCTTGCAATGGGGTGTGCTTCCCATTTTGTGGTGCAGGTCCATTTTGCAGGCAAATTCTATGGGAAAGGGTGTGAGTGGGAAGGCTTTGGGGAGGGAGGGTCTGTAAATCCTGTAGGTTCCTCTTTTCGATTTTGAGAAATTAGTAGGAAGGCAGCTGCCAGCTCCAGTTTCATTGGGGTGATGCTCCCTGGAACACCCTTGGCAGTTGGCTTTGTTTACAGGTCAGTGTAATGATAAAGTTCACTTCCTTTCATTGCAGGTGTTGCTTTGGATATCTGAATATATTTATTCAGAAATGCCTGACATAGCTGATAAAGAAAACACTATTAGATTTTAGTAAAATGAATCTAATAGCCAATAAGCAGAGTGACATCTCTGTGTGAGAATCGGATTCCTGTAACTTCTAGTTATGGGGTTTAGGGTCTTGTTTCTCTTCTTTTGTCATTTAAGATAATTTGTTACATTTAAACTGAATTTTAAAAAAGCTCTTTATTGTTATGCTCTGCATAGTAAAGCATACTTAAGCAGCAAGGTAGAGAAATCTGCGCCTTGAGAGAGTATCATGTTGTGCTGAGACTTCTGAGAGATTAGCTTTTGAAGAACCTCTTTGTTTTTATTCTGAATATGATCCAGTCCTGGGAATTTAATTTGCTTCTCTAGATCATTATGTTTGCATGTTTTCTTATCAAAGGAGGCATAAGTTTAAGGCATGAGCCTGTAAATCTGTTTTCACATAATTTATTAAAAGTCACATAGTACTGGTGCTGTTGAAGGGAAGGATTCTGTTTGTCTTTTGACTTTACAGTGACATTTAGTCCTTTCAACATAGTTTTCATTTTCAGAGGTCAGTGAATATTCTACACCGTGATTTTCCAGGGATTGGTGTGTTTGTGAATAGGACTGACCTAAATTTTGTTTTCTTTCTGCTTAGCTTCTCTCTGTCTGCATCTCCTTACAGTGCCCATCATCCGACGAAGTCATGACGTAATGCAGGATTGGCTTTTTGCAGGATAGTCTTGGCTGGACAGAGGGGCAGAAGTTTAGCAGCATCTTGAAGTTGCGTGGTTTTCTCTCAAGTCAGCCAGCCTCCCATGTTCAGAGGTCTGATTATTATGCTTTTGTTCAAAAGACTGTTCTCATCCGTTTTCCACTAAGAACTCTGAAGAGTTTGTTGTTTCTGTGTTGTGATCCCTTAACAGTTGATGAGGTTTGTGAGAGATTTTTCTATCATTTCTGAAAATCCTATGGAATACTTTGTGGGATTTGCAGAAGAAAGTTCCCGCTTTCCTTCTCCTTCTTTCCATTAACACTGAATATCCCAGGGAGTGAGTAAAACTCTGTTCAGAACCACAACCTGTAAGAAATGATCATGTGCTGGTGAGTTGTGGCAGCCAGGGGAGACTACTCATACTTAGGGCTGATCCTATCCTTGTGGGATGGACAAACAACCTGGCTCTCCTTGCCCAAGCTGAAGGCAATTTTGACTTCAAAGGGGATGGAGGGAACAGGACCAGTCAGTTTTGAAAGTGGATTTGAAAACTGTGTCTAGTTAATTTGGATGCCTTTCTCTTTTACAGCTTTTAGCCTTAAGAGATGAGAAGTAGAGTGATTCCTTAAGGTCTTCAGGTTCTGCACCCATGTCCTGTTGATATAGTTGGGGAATGACCTCATGAGACAAAGCCAGTAAATGTGGCCTCTGAGGGTGAGTATAGCTGTGATTGCCTAAGCATTTATATCATTCTGGGAAAATTTCAGATAAAAAGACTAAAAAGCTTCCTATCACCAAAGGTTCAAACACTGTGCTTAAAGGGGGCTTCCTCCAGGTTCCCACAGGCAGCTGATCAAAGCGTGGCTTTGTGCAGGGAGCACAATACTCTTTACTTGTGCCCAAATGCATTTGCTCCCCTGTGGCAGCAGCAGCATGGCTGAGTGCAGGCCGGTGCTTCCCGGTGAGCCCGCTCGCCGTGTCGCTCCTCTTCCCTGAACTAGCAGCTCTCAGCTGCTCTCTGGGCAGGCTGCTTTTAGGGAAGCTTACTCGTAAGAGTGGGATTGCATTATAGCTATGTGGAATGAAGTGCCAAGGTTTTTCTGAGTGCTTGTAATGCTAAGTTGTAAATTAAATTGTAGCAGGCTCCAAAGACAAAGTTCTGACCCCTCACTCGAGGGGCTGGGACTGCTGTTGGACATTGTCTACTGAGCTCTGACATAAGCACACAAATATCTTGCTTGGAGCAAGAGGGGCTGTGCTCCAATGGCAGCCTTTGTCCTGGGTCTGAAACCCAAATTTTCATAGATTTGAAGCAGCCACAGTTCCTGCTAGGATCAACAGGGGATGCAGGTGCCAGAATTATGAGTAGCAAGACATAATCCAAGTTGGATACTCTTGGTTTCAACTCGCAATAGAAAATGATGCTTCTACTGTCTCTAAATGTCTCTTGAAGGTGTGGGATGCTGTCAGGCTTGGCTGGCTGATATTTGCCAGCATTTTCAAGACCCCTCACAAGTTTAAACAACTGTACATTACTGTACTTATTAACAATCATGAGGTATTTATTTTATTATGACTTGGGCAGTATTTCATTTAGAGAAGCTCAACTAATCTTCTAATATTTGTGAGTTATGGTTTGGTTCCTTGCCAATCAATTTTCCAAAAACTCATTGCTCTCAATCTTACTTTGCTCAGTGAGACAGCCTGAGCTGTTCTGGCTTTGGGAGCCATGGATGTAAACATGTGACACTTCATCTCACAAATGGCATCATGTTTACAGGGCCAGGGTCTGGTTCATCTCATGTTTCAGGTTATGCTGCCATAACCCCATTTATTTCTACACAGCTGATCTGCAGTAATGCAGCTGAAAGTCAGAAGACTTGACCAAAATGCCTGTAAGACTACAAATGGTTAAAAGGAATACAGACATCTGACTCAGCCTCTCAGATGGCAAAAATTCCTTCACTGTGTTGAAGTTACGTGACTGGGATGCTGGGATCTGTCTTCATTTCTTGCATATTTATTGTGTTTAAAATGATGATTAAGGGAGAGTTGGAGAGTAAGGTAAAAAATACAGAATGCTCGAATCATTAAGAGACAGAAGAGATTCATTAAAATGTGCTTTGCAGCCCCAAACCCATTTCTTACCCATTCTGCAGAAACACAAGCTGCAATTTCTTCAAAATCCACTGCCAAGAGGATAAAATTTTGCTTTCTTTCACTTTTTACCCCCCTACACTTTCACTCTCTGATTAGTCCTGTTGTTTCTTTAAGAACAAAGCTGACTACATATCCATCCTCAACATATTTGGGCCTCGTCCTCCAAACAGATGCTGTTTAATTTCTTCTGATTTCTTTTCCTGGTGAACCTCTTTATTGTCTGTATTGTTACAGGCAGAATTCAGTTCAAGCTTATTTCCTGGTTTCTTTTCAAAATAGAATCAGGATGATGATTTATTACTTGTATGATGTTAGGCCTAAAAGCCCTTTCTTGGGCTCTTACTCAGTTGTTCCAGGAGCTATATAAAACCAAAACAAAGGCAGTGTGTGTGCTATTGCATGCTTTTAAACTGATTCTTCTAGAAAGGCACAATTTCTCCTTAACTATGAGACAAATTCTCTTCTGCTCAACTTTATTAGCTGAATACCAGGATTAAAAAATCCAACCATTATTGTTTAATGGTAGATGCTTTTCATGCTGTCCTTGATAACTGCAATGGGGACAAGGAGTTAGAGTTTGTCTGTTGCAAGAGGTTGCATTTCAGAGGATAACTTGATATTTAATTTTTCATGAAAAGGACACTATGTCTTAGTTATTTACCTTGTAGGAAATCTTGGTTCATCAAAGCTGATGTCCTGCTTAGGTAAGTTCATGATTCACAAGAGATTGAAAGTCTGGGCAGTGGGGTCACAAGAAGATTTTGCAGGGGCTTAAACATGAGCCAATTTTGTAAAAATTATTTGCATTTTTGACACCTAGCTTTCTAAGGCATAATTAATTTTTGATCTAGCCGCTCTTGCTTGTGTAGAACTTCCCAGTTATTTGGAAGCCTTCTCTACTGATAATCTTTTCTGCCAATATATAAAAACAAATACTAGAAGACAGAAGAGCTCCTAGAGAGCCATCTTGCTTATATAGCTGCTGCTTCCCTGGGTATCTGCCACTGCCTCCAGGGAGCAGGATGCAATGAAACTGTAGACGCTCCTCTGAGGGATTCTCACTGAGCTGTTGACAAGTTCTTCATGGGCTGTGGACAATATACCACTATGCACTTGTGTCACACCCCAGGGCCTCCCATTGACGCTTATCCTTTTTGTTTGGCCTCTGACCTCCACTGCTTGCCACTTAGGGAAGCAGCAGTTCAGAAAAGAAAGCAAAAGTCAGACCAAAGTAGCTTTCATCTACCTTGGATAGCCTCGCTTGTACTCTTTGCTGATTTTCAAATTGCTCGTTATTAATGCAGATCCTGTATCTTTTCCCCCATTTTGAAATGAAATCCATTCGTGAGTGTAAATGGACAAAACAGCATTGTTTCTCTGCTGCCCATGTGTGTGAATTTTCACCTTGACATCATTATTCTTTCTTTCTTTTTTTTTTTTTTTGCATATCAGAGGTAATCCAGAACTAACCCCAGAGAGTTAAAAAATGTGCAAATGCAAATTCACAGGTTTAGTATCTCTGCAGTGTCTGACTTTCACGTTAGTGATCTGTGCTTGGTCTTACTGAACTGAAGGCAAAATGTCATGTAAAAGTACAGTTTAGACAATCCATGCAGCAATGATTTTGAATGTTAGCTTCTCATTCATCTGGGTAGTTAAAACACTCCCTTACAATTGGTCCCTATATCAATGCCAATATTTAAGTCTGGGCTGAAAGTAATGGTATTACTCTGGATCTGTGACTGTAGAGCTACAGCCCCCCAGCTCTTCACTCAGTGATGCCAAAGAATAACTTCAGTGGCCTCCAAGTCCATTAATTGAATTACCAGAGTGCTGAAAACCCTGTCTTTATCCGGGGTCCTTTGGTGTCGAGGTGTCGTACAAAATCAGAATGAAAAACCACCTTTTATGGTGTGTGGGTTGGAAAACAACCCACAAATCCTCCTCCATTCCTCTGCTCAATCCCCAGTAGCTGCTCTCCCCCTCCCACTGGTTCTGGAAGTGGTCATCAAATGAAAGGGTAGAGCTAGAGGGAAGGAAGAGGGTGATTTAATTAGAGATCTAAGGGGTCATTTTTTTTTTCCCCCAGCATGTTGTATTGTTGTAACTCAGCACTTATTGACGTGTGATGATTACAGACAGCCAAGAAACTGGCCTACACACACTCTTCTAGACTTATAATAGCAGACACAGGACCTTTTGAATTC
>VZUA01026023.1:20118-35190 GCA_013401035.1 Horornis vulcanius | reverse complement strand
CTGGCATCTACATAAAGTTCAGGTTTATGGCCCCATGCAAGGAGAGTGTGCAGCCCCACATTAATGACACCTAGTAGTAGTTAAGATCCCTGCTGTCACCAAGGGCCTGCTGCTCTGCCCTCCCCAGTCTGGAACCTTGACTTTCTGTTTTAGAGGGAGCAGAGGTCACCAATCCTACCCTTCAAACTGAGTGGTGCTGGACTCCCTTTACACCAGTGCAAGGAGAGGGCAAGCCCTGCTCCACTGTGCCTGGCAGCTGTTCAAGCCTCCTTCACCTGTTTGTTCCACAGGGTACAGGGGAGGAAAAAAGTATACCTGTGTTAATGCCAACTTGGGAGGGTTAGTTATACCCTAGGGACTTCTTTCTTTTCCCACACAGCATGCCCACTATCAGGAAAGTTTGGAAAGGGTGAGGCTAGTTGCAAGCAAGAAGCCAGAGTCCAGCTCTGCTGTGATGATAGCTTTTGCAGGAGCAAACAAATGGCATCTATTTAAAAATTGTTACAGACCAAAGATTTTTTTTTTCCCAGACTGTCTATTTGTTCCCAGTTCTGGTTTTGTTCTGTGTTTTCAGTGAGCATATAATTACCATGAATTATATAGCAGAACAGGGTGTGTAAAAGGCACACCTTGAACAAGCAGGTTCTCATTGGCTTGAGCAATGGCTTGAGAGGTGTTGTTTCCCAAGCACAGCTTGCAAACCCACGGTCTGGGAGGACTCTGCTGAAAACTGTTTTGTTCTAAAACTTTAAAAAGTGATATATTTTACCTCCTGCAATGACAGGGCACTCTGTAGCTCTTGGATTAACTAACAATAGCCTCTCCTTTTAGCAGACTAAAATTATATTAAAGCAGATACAGATACTGACTGTCAATCAATTTTAGCAGATGTCTAATAAATCCTTCTTTTTATGTTTGGGCAGGGTAAAGTAACCATCTTGCTGATTTCATCACCATATTTCAGTTTAGTCCTAAGATTATTCATAGAATGGTTTGGTTTTGAAAGGGCCTTATAGATCATCTTGTTCCAACCCTCCTGCCATGGGCAGGGACACATCCCACTAGATCAGGTCTCTCAGGGCCCCATCCAAGGTCTCTCAGGGCCCCATCCAAGGTCTCTCAGGGCCCCATCCAGCCTGGCCTTGAACACTGTCAGGGCACCAAGATGAGACTGACTAATCTGTAGCTCCTGACATCCTTTCTTTTTTCCTTTTTTAAAAATGAGGGTTATGTTTCCCCTTTTTTAGTCAGTGGTAACTTCATTGGACCACCACTACTTCTCAAATGTGATGTATTTTGGCTTACCCACTTCCTCCACCTCAGGACCCACTGATGGATCTCATCAGGTTCCATGGACTTGTGCACCTTCAGGTTCCTTAGATGGTCAGAAACCTGATCTTCTTCAACAGTGGGCAGTTCATTCTCCCAGTCCTGCTGACTTCTTCTTTGCATCACTCCTGAATTTGGAGGGAGTGACCTTTGAATATTAACCACCTTTCTCAGGCTTCTCTTCACTCCAGGACTTTCTCCCATGGCATTCTACCAAGCAGATCCCAGATTAGGCCAAAATCTGCTCTGCTGAAATCCAGGGTATTGATTTTGCTGTACACCCTGATCACCACCCTGAGGATCTCAAACTCCACCACTTCATGGTCACTGCAGCCCAGGCTGCCCTGGAGATTCACATTCCCCACCAGATCCTACTTGTTGGTGAGAACAAGATCCAGCATAGAACCTCTCCTTGTTGGCTCCCCTACCTCTTGGAGGAGTTGCCATCAATGCATTCCAGGAATCTCCTGGATTGTTTATGCTCTGTTGTATTGTCCTTGCAACAGATATTGGGGTGGATGAAGTTCCCAATGAACACCAGGACTTCTGAATGTGAGAATGCCCACAGAGGTCCTCATGTGCTTCCTGGCCTGACAGCTGCTGCAGACCCCCCTACAATGTCACCCCTCCCTGCCCTCCCTTTAATCCTGACCCACAGGTCCTTGCTTGGCTCCTCTTTCCCCCCAGACTTTGCCCCATGCACTCCAGCTGGCCACTGGCATAGAGGGTAA
Source organism: Horornis vulcanius (assembly GCA_013401035.1). Classification (NCBI taxonomy): domain Eukaryota; kingdom Metazoa; phylum Chordata; class Aves; order Passeriformes; family Scotocercidae; genus Horornis; species Horornis vulcanius. Next base: position 33,130 of record VZUA01026023.1, on the reverse strand, counting down.
CACCCTCCCCTCATCTCTCCTGCCTGTCCTTCCTAAAGAGCTGTGTCCTTCCATTCCAACACTCCCAGGACACAGGATCACAGTCCTGCAGGTGTGTGCACGTCTCTGCCTCCTCCTGTTTATCCCCTGTGCTGGGTGCCCTTGCACAGGGGCCGTGCAGTCGGCCCCCAGTGAAACCAACTCTGGCTGGAGTGAATGGAATTCTTTTGCACTGCCCTTCAGGTGCTCTCCTGCTGACCTGTGAATCCACCTCAGTGTCTGGGCATCTCTTGCTTTCCTTGGCATCAAACTGGTGGGACTGGAAAGGACTAAGGTTTCCCTCCCCTGGCACCTTTACTTTAAAGCTCTTTACACCAGCTGGGCAAGACCTTGACCAAAGATACTCTTCCCTTTCTCTTACAGATGGACCCCATCAGTAGTCCAGGTTTCTCAAAGTGGGACTAGTGGTCTAAGCAGCCAACCCCTGGCTGTGGCCCTAATTCTGTAACCATTTGTTGAGTCACCAGGTATGACTGGCCCTTTCAAACCCTTTCCCTTTGACCAGGAGAGCTGGTGAAAAAATAACTGCTCCCTAGAATTTCTCACTCTCCCAGCTCTGTAATCCTTCTTGATAACTCTTGTTACAGCATTAACTTGATACCACTATTACTCATTCTATTACAGAAGCCTTTCAGGAAGGCACCCTGAAGGCTTCAACATGCAAGATGATTTAAAAAACTATGAAAAACTAAAGAGAAGAGTAAATCATTGTCAGACAAGCACACGGATAGATGGAGCTCACCTGCCTGAAAATCAGTGCTGCTGCTCCAGTCAAAAGAAGAGGCAACTGATTATCATTATAGGCACAGGACAAATACATAGGGAATATTTGTTGATATTTATTCTTCCTATTAACTTTTTTCTGTGTAGATCTGCTCAGTCTAATTCCTCAGTTAGGTTGATACAGCAGCAATTCAGATTTTTTTCTGGGAACTTGTTATGGGTACCTTCCATACTCCTCACTGACAAAGTAAAATGCAGTAACCCCAACCTGCTACCTAAATGGTGGTTAGCTCAGGTGGCAGATGGGGGCAGGACACAAAGAAGCACCCAGAGTATCACAGAATATTTCAACACTAGTCCCTTTCACAGAGTTAAGGTTTTTAGACTGAAGATCAAAAGACAGTCTTTGTGCTCTGAATTTCTCTATTTACCTGGTAAAACAGTGACCACACTTTGTTGCTTGATGAACTGTGAGAGAAAGTTCTAACTCACTTCTTTTTTGCTCAAGCATGAAGAGCATGATGTACATGCAGGCCTGTGACGTGTACATGACATCCCTGTCACAAGATACCCTCAGACCAAAACCCCCAGTGACACTCAGACGAGACTAAAGTTTTCCTGTGTCCTTGATGATGTGCTCCTTGGTTGTACAGAAGATGAGTTGTGCTGGTAGCCTGTACTTTGCCATGTGATTACCAGTGATAATTACCAATAAATAATCCTTTCACATGCCAAAGTCCAAGCCACATTGTGAATAACTGGGGTTACATTAAGCTACCCTTATGGGCAAATTTTTATATAATTGTCCACTGTGGGTACATGTTCACACAGCTTGCAAACTTTTTTTTAATTAAGCTAAACCACTCAGACATGTGACAGCTCATTCACCTGGCAAACTCTATCAAGACCCACTGAAAGTTTGGTCAGAATTTGATTTAAAACCAAAGGAACTGATATAATGCTACTTTTAAGAGACAATTCCTGCCTCCCTTTGGCTAGGCAGCAATGTATGCAGCCATGTCATTAGAAAGACAGAATTTGTCATTAAAGCCTTTGTGCTGCCTTTTTCCTCTAAACCCTAAGTTAGGAGGCAGCAAGAAAAATCAATGAATTGTGCTTAAGGCCCATAAGCACAGAATCCTTCTACATAATAATACAACTCAATATTCACAACTATCTAATTTGCCATTCTGTCTTCAGTGTAACTGCATGTATTTTTCCAGAATTCTCAGTAAAACATTCTAAATTATACAGGCTTTACTGTATATTTTCTAACTGAACTACTATTTACAGTATTTATTTTTAACCTGTGGGTCATGTTCTTTGAAATGAATCTGAACTTTAACCTGTTACTGTCATCAGCCACCTGCTGAGCTATCTTCTATTACCCAACAAGTTTTTGTGTAGAAAATACTGTGATTTATGTACTATAATACAATCCTCCATTTAGTTACACATAAAATCTTGTGAAATCTTTTCTGGGAAGACTGAAATTTTCCTTGAGCTTGACTCGGTTTAAAGGTATACACATAAAATAAAATAATCCTGTTTTGTTTTGTTATCTGGCATGAAGACAAAGTTATTTTTTAAATTTTGTAGTTGGGCTATATCTTGTCATGTTATCTTGTCATTAAGAGTTTCAAAGATGTGATTTTTTTCTTAAAGGTCAAACTCCTGCACACTCATAGTTATGAAAGAGTAAAGTCTTTCCAAATTAATAGGAAAGTATCCAGCACTCATATTCACAAAGAAAATATGAAAACTCAGATTGGCCACATATTTAAGGCTTGTAAGTCAGGAATATTAAGATAACAACAATCCAGTATTTGTTGTTTTCTAAAAATATCACTATTTTTAAGAAAAACTGCTTGAGGTGTGGCATAAGCAAACATGAAACTTTGCTCCATTTTTCTTCATGAAAGTATCAGAAGTGCTTGAACTCTGCATTGGAAAAATATTGTGCAAGCCATCCTCAGCACGTAGAACCTAGTTTTGAAGCATGAAGAAACAGGTTTTGAATCACCAGGGAAATGGTACTGATATATCTCCAGGTAAGAACAGGCGGGGAAACATTTCATCATGTTCTGCAACTTGTGGGTCCAGCTGTTTGTGGCATGTGCAGAAGCACTTGTAAGAAAACTTATTTTCTACATTTATTTACACAGTACATGTGGCTTGCCATGACAGTCATATCAAGGCAGCATCTACTGGATGCAGAGGAAGAGCTGTGCAGAAAAGGCAAAAGCACCATAAATCTTTGCCCACATATTTCTCAGGAAGCAGGTTAGAAACATTCCAATCTTGCCATCATGTTCAGGACACAACTGATAATCACTAGGACACATGCCTAAATATAGGCATGGGTGTAAGTCTGTGCTGGCAACATTGAGTGGTGCTGCATCCTCATGAGGCATATCAATAGCTCTCATAAATCTTGATTACAATGGAAATAAAGAGTAATTTCACATCCATGTGGGCTGGTTGGCAATCCACCAACAGCCTTCATGCACTGCTTTCTGTCCCACCCACACAACAGTCACCAGTTCAGCTGTTCTCCTACTCTGGAGTCCCCCGCTCTGGGAGAAGAGGAGCTGGCTGCTGTGGGTACCCGTGTCAGCACATGCCACACACAAAGCACCAGGTGGCCCTTGCAGTCTGTCCCTGTGCCCCACACACTCATCATGTTTACCACTGGACCCAGTGGGTGGCCTGGGACAAGTGTCTTCCAGCACGACAGGAGGATGCTGGACATGCTGGTGTTCAGAGAGAGAAACCATAGCATGCCAGAAAGACATTGCTGTGGTCATGGCTGGATGTGGCCAGAGGTTCCCAAAGGCATCTGGGTGTCCCATAAGGACCAGGGGTTCAAAGAAGTTCTACAAATGGGTTAAAAAAGAAGCATTAAAATCTTCTTTGGCCCATACAATACTGGCTGAAGGGGTTGAAGGGAGCCCAGCTCTAATGATTCACTAAAGGTGGGCAGCAACTCCCCTGGCTGTCAGCAGACTTTTTTGGAGTGGGAATGAGGGCTCTCTGCTGTGGAAAGGTGGTTTTCCAGCTGCTCCACCTAACCCTGTCAGATGGTGAGGGATGGGTCCCTGGCTGCCAGTCCCACCCCACTGCTCTGGCTGGGGAGCGGCTCCTTCATCTCATTCTTGGTTGACTTCATGGCAGCCCTTGCACAATCCCTGGAACTACTGCCAGGCATTTCTGTTATGTGAACACCCTCAGAGCTCTTATGTACTCAGTTTGAAACAGACTTCAAAGATGTGCTGCTTCTAGTCTTCAAAAGAAAGTTCTACTGCCCCCAGAGGGGAAGCATTCCCTGGCTTCCCTCTTCCCCAGCTTCCCCTTTCCTCCACCGCACTGCTGGCTTTTTGCTCCACTGAAGTGCAGCTGCCCTCGCAGCCTCGAGCCTTTAACCTCACCCATCAGCATGAGATTGGAGTGATGTTTCCTCCTTCCCCACTCACTTCCCCCAGAGCAGAGCAGAGCAGGGCCTTAGGCAGAGCAGCAGGGTGCATTGGAAGGTGTCCTCGTCCAGGAGCCCTGCAGAAGGACACTCCGGGATTGCTGCTGGCCTCAGCCCCACTGCTTCACTGGGGCCAGAAGGACATGGTGTTTGGGGAAGCCAGGCTGGCAGCTCTGCTTCCAAAACAGCACAAATGCTTAAGCTGGAACAAATCAGAGGAACTAACCTGTTTTCTCAACAAAGCAAATTCTCACCCTTTTAATCACAAATCTCCTAAGAGCTGGGTTTCACCCTGCTCTGGGAATTCCAGTTCTGTGGAGGTAAATAAAGGAGAAATATACACTTTTTTCTTTTCTTTTTAATAAATAAAAGGGAACTTGTTTTTAGTTTCACAGACATAGAATAAAGCCTGAAAATATGAATTACAGGCAAGGCCAAATGCAAAACAGTGCCATGGGTGTGTGTGCTGGGTAGGTACTGCCTGGTACTGCCTGTGCTGTGTGGCAGCTCCCTGTTCTGGGACCTTCACCAGCACCTCCTCTTGAGAAAGACATACCAGGGTGTAAACAGTTGTGCACAAAACTCACTGAACAAGCAGAAGCACAAGAAGAAAAACTCTAAATTTCCAAAATTCCAAAATACATGACCTCCCCTTATTTCACCTGGAAGACAGTGTCAGGAGCATGTCCCTCTGTCTCTTGTCTTCAAACTCTGTGGTCTGTCAACAGACAGACAGTGTCAGTGATCTCTGAAGTGGAAACTTGTCTGGAAGGGAGCTCTGACAGTCTCAGATCTGTTCTCTCTGGAAGCTTTTCCAGGCTAACCTCTTCAAAGTGCAGGAGGGACACACCATCTGCCTGCTGGATCAGAGGAAGAGTGTATGAGATTTAATTAAGATGATTTTGCCCTCCAGTCAGGCTGTTTAAAAATTAATTTTAGTTCTCCTACCTCTTCCATTAAACTCGTAAGCTAGAGGGAGCAATGCACCCTGAAATACTGATTCTGCCTCTCAGATGGCAGTGACCTACATTCATGGGTGCTCAGCCCACGAGCTGATGCCCGGGACTGTTGCTGTCCCACCACTCTGCAGACTGGAGGAATGATCAAGGCACTGGTTTGGATTAGAGGCAGAGTTTGACATTAATCCTTTACTTTCTTTTAAATGCACCATGATTCATTATCTCAGGCAGGATCCCATATCAGGTGCATTAGGAAAGCTTTGTGAGAGACAAGCTGAAGTTGTTTGATCAAAGCTATGCCCTAGGCAACATGAGAGTTCTTCCCAGCCTACTACAGCTGGTTTCTGTAGAGGCAGAGAGCACTTGGAGTGTGTTGGAGTGCTTGAATTGACTGAAAGGAAACTTAGATCTGTTTCATTTTTTTCCCAATTTTTCCCCCTCAGCTTATCAGTCATGTCAGTCCTACTAAACAAGGAATAACTAAAGGCCAAATTCAATTCATCTTTGATTTGCACCTGCAAAGCTTACATCATCCTCACTGCAGGCTTCCTAAGTGTGGCAGATGTGTATTCAGCTAGGAAAATGTCAGCCTGGAAGAGATAAAGTCATGAAACTCTTGGGAAATGCCGTGGTTACTGAGCCTTACCCACAGCAGTGCTGCTCCAATTAAGTAATGTAGTGTGCAAACAGTGGGGGGAAAGAATTTGGGAAGGAATTTAGGATTTGTGAATAATTTTGGCTTCAAATCTCACCAATTAAATTGCAGTGTATTACATAGTCAGTCACTCCCAGGAGCAACTAAGCACCTTAAAACTATATTCTATTATATAAAACAAAACTTTTAAGTGCCTTCACAATGTTAGGGGCCATGAATACAGTCACTATTTTATGTGTTATGCCTTAAAGTAACGATAATTTTTAGCCCACTAATGGCAAAAGGAGTTGCATATGTCACCACTGGAACTCACTCACTATCAATAATCTTTACAGGAAATTACTGTAAAGGAAGCAAGCCTGGATTGGGAGCAAACCTTGGCAATGCTGTGCTGATAGGAGTCTGCAAACTCAGCAGTAACGTGGGTTCTTTCAAGTTCCTCTCTAGTAATCTAATCAGTGTCATTAAGGAAACCTTTTCAGAACAGCTGAGTGATGACTAAGCTTTATGGTTTGAACACTTGCTTTGTTTAGTTTCCCTGACATGCTCTGTGTTTCACCAGCAACAAATTTGGCTCTACTGCTCAACATGGTATTCAACTCAGCATCACTTTTCGTTCCTGCCAGAAGCCCATAAGAGTGGAGTTCTAGCAGCACTTTCCAAACAGCATTCCTGAGGCATAGCATTACACGTGGAACAGGAAACCTGAGCCTCTAAAACAAAAGAGACAATACACAAAAGCTGTGTATTTGTGCCTGAATCTGGTGCTCAGTCAGCTGCAGGACCATCTGATTGAGTTAAAGAAGCAAGACAGAAGATGAAGAACTCTCCCAGGTCTGAAGTATTCCTGAATGCTCATGGAGTGCATTTCTGGAGAAACTCTCAGCCTGAAAGCTCTCCATGGCACGCAGCAGAGTTCTTACCTGAGCCACTGTGGGTGAGGACCTGTCTTCAAGGGTAACAAAGCAAATAGTTTCTGCTCACACATGCCTCATTCTTCTGGAGAATGTGTAGCCGTGCCTCTTCTGCCTCTACCCACAAGAAATCAAAAAACCCCTTGAAAAGATTGTGACAGTCAGATATGATTAAAGCACAAGCCCAGATAGATTATAGCCAGTCTAAGACCTGTTTGGGCAGGCGGGTGCAGACAGCAGAGGTCTGCTGGCCATGCTCTGGGCTGCTGTTGCAGGAGCCTGCTCTGATCTGGAGGCAGCCCAGCACTGCGTTTCCTGCAGCCCAGCATCGTGTTCTGCCTGGCACTAGGTAATGTAGGGCAGCTCCTGAGGGAAGAAGTGAGTGCCTTTCAGGGTGGGCAATGCTGACTAAATGTGCTTTCATGAGTGCTGGGGCAGGGCAGCTCAGGTCTGTCTGTACTTGCTCCCAACAAATGCAGGAAAAGAGCTGGATAGACTCGACCTTCATGGCTCCAGGTCTTTGGTCCTTTCCTCCCAAGCTCACAGTAGCTCTTCTGTGCAGCAGAGCTCAGCAGGGTGACTGTGCTGTCCATGAAGGCACGGGGTGTTGCAGTCCTCTTGACTCCAGCCGCACGGGATTTCCCACTTTCCAGCTGGCCAGGAGGGACTGGTTTGGCACCACTTGACACAAGCCATAGGTGCCATCAAACAACACCCTGTGCCAAACAGGCACTTTCTGCTGGAGCACCCCAGCACCCATCAGAAGTAAAACCTGTCCTGGCTTCATTAGAGGCTGAATTTGTCTACTTCCAGCTTCTGCATCTCATTTATGTCTCTTGCAGAAGCATAAGGCCCTGAATTAGCAAAGTAAACACACATCTTCAAGCACAGCTTTAAACAAACTGAACCAAAATGCTTTGAATATGGCCTTACACTCACAGCAGACTAGGTAGGCATTTAGTGATACAGCCCTAAACTATGTCTTAGGTAAGAACATGCTTTGGGCCCATCTGGTTTGTCTTTAAGGTGTCCCTGAGAACTCCAAACTCCCCTGGAAATTTGGACAGGCAGAAGAGGAGTGAAAGTCAAGAGAGTGAGAAGATTTTTTTAGGAAATAATCCCTTTTTGGAGGGGAAAGAGATGGAAAGGTTGGGGCCCATGCTCCTATTTCCCAAAGGCACTCAGAGAGGCAGGGGAGCACCTCGATAGTGGCTTAGCTCTCCCCAGTACAGCTCTGTCCTTGCCCAGTGTCAGGGCAGGGGAGATGGTCTCAGGAAATTGACACTGCCAGATCAGATCAATTAAGGGAACTTCTATCAGGCTCATTTTTTAGAAACAGATACTTTTAAAGACCTTTAAAACTGATGTTGCCACTGTTTTGGGGGGATTTGGGTTGGTTTTTTTTTTTGGGGGGGGGGGGAACAGGTTCTTTTTTTGTTGGTTTTTTTTCCCCAGTTGTTAATTAAATCCTCTGCCAGACAAAAGCAGTTTTCAGCCCATAACTTGAAAGAGGCATTGAACCTCCCTTCAGAAGTCCCTGGAAAGAAGTCCTTACAAAGGAAGTGCAGTCATATTCCCAGGCCGGATTACCTTGCCTCCACTTTCATCTTGGCATGAAATACATTAATCACTTTTTTCTCCCATAATAATTTAAGCAAGAGTCTAATAAACAGAGTCCTCATCCTCTGATGCTCAGCAATGAGCCACATGGCACATACATAAGGGAACATTAGCGATTAGACAGGAGTTGAATTCTCTGTAACATGATTACAGTATAAAAATAGGCCAGCAAGAGACTGCAACAGCACCTCCCTGTATGCTCATTTTGCACTAGCAAGGATATGGGGATTTTCAGAATTTTGCTTCTGTGGATGTCATTTCACACTGCTTATAAAGGGATTTTGGTTGAATAGCAGAGCTCAGACAAGGCATGTTGCTATTTAAGAACAGATTATATGGGTTACCTAGAAATACTCCAAAGGACACTATAAAAGGCAATTGTGTGCTTCTGATGAAAATTGTGGGCTAGGATTAAAAAAGTATTCTTTGTTTTTCACAAGAATGAGCTGTGTAAGTTTTAAATCAGCCTGGCTTGGCAGGTATAAAGTGAAGCTGGGAAGTGACACACTAACGTCACAAAAAAGACGCAGACACCACAGCAGAGTTGGAGCGGGAAAAAAGAGGAAGTTAAATTTTCCTTTCAGTTTATATAGATTTCCAGAAATGAGACCACACTGGAAGACTGAGGTTCAACCTCTTCAATTCCACTGGTCTGAGAAAATGTCCATCAACTGTCCCTCCTAAAGAAAAGAATGTAAACAATATAGACAGTTACAGAAACGTTGCTTTGTTTACATGAAAATCTGTGAGAAACTCCACTACAAGAATGCAAAATTAGAAGGCTGAAAAGCAGGGTGACAGGGAACTGTTTGCTCAGTGCAGGAATGTGCTGTTATTGTGGGTGTACATCTAGCAGAACCCAGCTTTACCACTACCAGTTGCTGCACCTTAGTACCTTGCATTAGTGCCTGGCCAGCTGCTGTGTTCTGGTTGTGCAGACATTACTCCTTGAGACCTTTCCTCAAAGTGTTTTGATCCATACCAAAAGCAGATGTATTAGACAGGACCCACCACCTCACTCCCTCTCTTCAAGCACTTGCCATCAAAGGCACCGGATGCCTCAGCACTGATCCATCCCAGTGGGGACAGAGAGTGGGACAAAAGGGTGGGAAGGAAGACTTAGTGCAACCCATATAATAAAGATAGAGATCTCCAAAGAGCAAACACACAGCACAGCAAACACCAACTGATAAGGAAGTATCTCATAAACTTGATGTATTTATAGCACACTGCAGCTACAATTGAAGAAGAACATTTTAACTGAGAACAAGAATATTGGATTACTGAATGCAACTTTCTGTGTTGCATTAAATATTAAATACATTTGGTTTGTTTTCAATATCATATAATTTAAGGTAACAATAATTTCTATTTCCCAAAGACTCAAGTCTTTATGAAAAGCATTATCTGATCTATTTGAAATGAAACTCTGAAATCTAGCAAACATGGACTGTCTTTCAAAGACATTTCAATCTAAGTAGCTTTTATGCCTTTTTTTTTCATGCTAGAGTTGATCAATAAATGAGTGGGTTTGGGTTTTTGTGTTATCTTAGAAATGCTATGTCGGAGACAGCTTGTCTTTTTATGTTTGATGACAAGAAAAGAAAACTAATGTACTATTGCACAATTACTTTATTTCCAAGACAGGTTTCATTATTCTCTTTTTCTAACATCTGGCTCCTTCCATGGGCTCTCCTGGACTGTTTTTTCCCAGAGCTTATCCCAGCCTGGTGCCCCAGCCCAGTGTCTCACAGGGAGCCCAGCCCCAGGACCCAGCTGGCTCCTCAGCCCTTCATCAGCCACCATCACAATCTCTTTCTCTCTTTCTTAATTACCTGTTTAAAACCACATTGTTCAGATGCTTCAGACTTGCATTGAGTCAGTAGAGTATTTTTGAAAAGTCACTGTTACCCTCTCAGAGAATGGTATCACATTAGGTCAAAGACACTCATTTAAAAAATATAAAGCACGTGCAACAGAATGAGCTATAATCAGAAATAAGAGACAGTGTTAAGATGTTCTTCCAGATATTCCCCACCTAATAGAAAATTTCTCCTGTGGGAAATTTTTGAACACGTTTGCTCTGAATATTTCCTGAGTCCGTTTAGCCATGATTCAAGTCTTGCTGTTCCCTCTCTTCTGGGAATACCTAACCCTTGGGCAGAGGCTTAGGACTTTGGCACTTCCCATCAAACCCATGGCATCAGTCCTCCTGATCAGAAAGCAGGAATGCTCTCCAGGGAGTGGACACCAAAGCATTTCTTGTAAAAAAAGGTGAAACTGAAGTGCAATCTCAGCTTTCAGCTCACCTTCTCCACTGCTGTGCTGCCTGGTTTGATGTGTGAGCCCCAGCCTGGTCCTACAGCCCACCCAGAGACCCACAAAAATGAATTTCTCATTGCTCATGTCCTGGACTTCACTCTCTGCCAGTGCTCTCCCACTGAGTGGGTGCAGTAGCTGCAAGGGAGGCACGGGGTCCAGACTCCAGTCATCCTTAAGAATCTAGTTCTCAAGCGACCACCATCTCCACTGGCTCTGCAACTGAGTAATCCAGATCCTGTACCACACAGTACCTCACCATCCCCTGCCACACAGCTGGAAAGGGGCTGAACACAAGCCAGGTATGTGTCAAGGCTGCTAAGGAGCCAACCATTGCCCTCAAACTCCCTTAAGAAAAAATTCACTCCTCTGTAAGCCATCGTGAGCTCTTGCTTGTTGATTATTGTGGCACTGATGCTCTATGCATAACTGTATCTTACAAAAACCCCAACAACTTTGGGAGTGAGGCTACTGAGGCACCCATGTGGTAGTGCTGGCACAGTCCTCTGGCTCACTGCTTGGTGTAGTCCCCTGGCAGAAAGCCACAGCAAGGGGTGGCAGCTCTTGTCACCTTCCTGTCATCAATCAGGTACACATTGGAGTGGATGGCATGAAAGATGAGAAACCTCACAGCAGCCTTTGACGCCAGCCTGACCTAGGAATGAAATACTTGTTTTAACTTGAAAAAAAACACAGCATCCACCCTGAGCTTTCCTGCTCCACCACAGAAACAAGGGTTGGGAAAGGACTCCCAGAGCATAAGCAGACAGGTCCTGACTGCTTTGTGAATGACTCATAAGGAATACTGTAAACTGAAAGTAAATGCAACATGTTTTATTTGAGGTTGGAATAAATTACAATTGTAAAGCATATTTTATTGCTTTATAAATTGTCTGCTCTTAAAAGGCATTAATATCAAACATAAACAAAACAAAGACACATTGGATTAACAGTTCAGTTCTCCTAAGCTTCATGAACAGCTCAGTAGGGGGATTTCTTTATGTGATTGGCTCAGAAATTTGACGTTGACATGCATTATCACCATTCATAAGTTTGAGTGGATTGCAGATGTGTTCATTTGTTTTAAGATATAATTTTCTCAAAAATATCCCATTTAATACCAGTCCTTCATTCCCTACTCAGATACAAATCCCACTGCTTTTGAAAAATTCCTTTGAAACATAGGTGGGGTTTTCTGTCCCTGCAGAAGGAGGACTTCCAAGTCCAAACCAGGAATGAGTCTGACCCCAAAACTAAGTGAAAAACAAACTCCTCCCAGGTTAAAATAGTGAAATCCCATGCACAAGAAATGTCTCCTTTCATTCTGAAGATTCCTGCAAAAACACTTTGCATTATCTGAACACACTGATATGGAGAATTCATATTTTTTGTTGTACAGATACTACCTGCCTGAGGCAGGTATGAATTTTGCTCATCACCTGTACTCCTCTAGGTGCAAACAGACCCAGGCAATCCAGTCTGGCCTGAGCCTGGGGCTGTGAGAGGGTGCTCACAGGGTTGGGTGTGCTCAGCACTGGGCATTACCCAGTCCTCAATGCACAGACATCTGCCAGGGTCTGGCTAGCTCCAGATAGGTATGACAGGCAGAAAGGAGGCCAAAAAGTCACTTCCTCAGCCTCCTGGGGAGCCACAGTTCCTGAACACCAAAAAGGGAATGAACATTCATAAGCAGCTCTCATTGCACCACAAAAAATCTTCCGCCAAGGTATCCTCTCCCACTCTGACCCTCTTGCACTGCCAGGGCCACGTGCTCCCCATGCACTGGCTCCAGAACAGTGTCTCCCTGAGCTATTTCTGAGCAGGGAGCATGCACCTCTGCTAAGCTCGGCCTAAAGCAGCACAAAATGAGCTGGACTATGCCCTGTAAAACTCTCCAGAAACAGAAACAGAGAGTCCAGTCTCAATTAGCCCTTGGAACAACACAGAAAGTTTGCAGAAAGTACTTCCAGGGCACCTTCCCTTCCTGCCACAAAACTAACTTGAAAGATAATGAGCCACTAGTACAGAAATTCCTTCTAAAACCAGCTCAGTATCAGTCAGAAAGTTTCTGTTTAGAGAAGTGTTTCTTCTCATAGCAGTCTCTAATGTTCTTGCCATGTCTACAGGAGTGCAAATAGCTGAGTGAGATGCTGAGTGAGTATTTTACACTACACAACTGAATGGTAATGGTAAAGGGAATGGTTGTCTATCACTGGATCCAAGAAATATATGTTGAACTTCAAAGAAAATACTATTAGATTGATCCTGATATCATTTCAGTTTTCATCAAAATTTCATCAGTAACATATAT
>VZUA01026023.1:7135-19800 GCA_013401035.1 Horornis vulcanius | reverse complement strand
TATGCATAATCTCATTAAAAAAAAAAAAAAACAGCAAACAAACATTCTTCTACTAAACATGGTTTCCTCAGAAGAGATTTGTGCCATGAGGGATAGATAGCCAGCTTTGATCTCTGTAAGGCATACAGCAGATTTCAGGTGCTGCACTTGCCCATAATGGCTCCCAGCAAGTCAAAGGACAGGTGCAGAGCTTTGGTGGGATATCTGGAGCTGTGCCAACTAGGCCAATTCTTCAGCACTTTTCAGTATCTCACTCATTCAGGGAGTGGATAACCATGGTTTAGTTCCCAGCCACATGTTAAAGTGCTTAATGGAGAGATGGGGAACAGGAATTTCCCCTCCTCCACCTCAGGTCCAGGCTTGGGAAAGGCTTGTGGAAAGAAAGGTGGCTGTGTGGCTTCCTTGTGCTAGCACGGTGCACTGCAGCTGGGACAAGAGCATGTGCATGGTGTGCCCTGATTCATCTCATCTTAGAGAAACATCAATCAGGAACCTGCAAGCTTTTACACTCATCAGTCATCTTGGTTACGCTCGCTGAGAACAGATTCCTGGCTGACTTCTTTTTTTCCTTAGCAGTTATGAATTTTGCTTTGAAGATGAGAAAGGGGAAATCTCACCTTCAGGGAGAGGGACAAGCACAGACATTTGCAAATTAAAATGCATACACGTCAGCCACCCCAGCAGTGACCTCCGTCTGCTCTTTACGACACAACATCTTATTATCTTGAACCTTAATTTTACAGCCCTTTCTAAGGTTCCTAGGAGCATTCCTTTCTATATCAGTGAGATATCTCAAAGGGCTCTACAGAAAAAACTAATAAAAGGAACCAACTGTTGTCACCAGGGTAAGTTACAGGGTTACATTCAAGCCACAGACTCTGAAGGGAGCAGACTTGCTCATTTTCTGGTGCAAATGCCATACCAAGTAGCAAGCTGAGCACACTGAGAAGGAATAATGGTTAGTGCACTGGATTTGGATTTGAGAGATGGAATTAATTCACCTTCCTCTTGTTCTTGAAGCAATCAGAAAAAAGAGACAGTTTATATTAACTTCAGGGTGCTCAAACATTTCCAGCTCAGCAAATGCCCCTAAAATATTTCTCCTCTCCCAACAATTCTTAGCAGTTTATGCACTGACTCTCTAGGAATAAGAACAGCAGACAGAAATCTAAGGAATCACACTTCTGGGGAAAAAAAAAGAACCAACAAACTTCAGGATTGCTACATCTTGGCTAAGGCTCATTTACCCATCTGCAAAACCTCCTACCCCTCCTTATCTTCACTCCTGAGCTGCCCATTTGCCGTGCACTTGCAGTCAGAGAGAACAGGCGCATGCTTAAATACATTCACATCTTTATTTCTAATTCTCCAGCTTTTGCATTCAGCAAAGGCACTCAGGCCAGCACTGTCTCAGGCAGTTCTATTAAAGCACCTTCTGATTGATTGGGGACCTGAAATGAAAAGCTGATAGGACAATCAGTGAGTGCATCTGAAAGCAGGGCTGTTAACCAGTGCATTTGCTCACAGGAAGGGCAGTGTTTAGCCACTCCACCTAAATATGGCAGGTGGTTACCCAATGCTCTAACTTTTCACAGACCTTTGTAAGTGCTGAGCATTTCATTTGGCAGGACAGCCATGCCTGAGACTTCAGCGTATTGTTATGAACTGCCATTTCCTTCTCCTACAGTCCTTCCCATCACAAAGTGTCTCATGGAACAAACAAGTGTCTATATTGTGACTATGCCAATAGAGGAACTAGGTCAGATATGGATGCCAGCTGGATCAGACCCCTAGAGCAGATGAATGATTTAGTCAAACGAAAACTGAGTCACTTTATGCCAGGCCCAGTGCTCCATCCACACCACCAGTGGTTAAAGAGTAAGGGACATAAATAATCCCCTGAAGGAACTGGTGTATCATGAAGGGCAAAGAGCCTCTGAAGCTTTGTGTAATGGCATAAAGCACAAGTAAATTATGTATTTACCTCTGTCCCTGCTTCTCTGTCATGAGACAGACTCAGACAGGTGTCTTCTGGTCAGCCTATTACATTATTCCCTATGGAAATGCAGGTAAAGGCATGTATACTATTCAGTAGTAGAACAGAAGTCTTGTTTTACATGGGCTGAGAGAATGTTTCTTATACCCAAATGAGATTTTTGCATGCATCTGCATACTCACCCAGATACTGCCCCTGCTGTGCTCCATGCCTGAGTGTCATGCCCGGTTGCTCTGCGTAGCAGGCATGTCATACGCACACAGTGACCTGGTACAAGAGCACATTCTGCAGGCCAAGTCTCAGGCAAAAATTCATTTATAAAACCTAAGTTTGTTGGTTGTTTCTTGCAGTGAATTGGGCTTTCACTAGGAATTAACATAAGCTGTAATGACTAATCTTACATTCTGTGCACTTTCTTATTTTCTTTTCACAGTTCAACCACTTTCCTCCTTAATACTAAAACACTAGTCTTACATAGCTTTCAGAGCATTATTTTCTGCTGGCTGTATTTTGCTATGCTCTAAGCCTCTGTCACAATGCATGCAAAGGATAATGGCTGAATTTGTAATGCTTTTAACTAAAAAAATATTTTTAAAAACATAAACCATAAATTATTTATTCCTCTTTGTCCATTGTTTTAAGCACTGAATCTTCTCCCAGGATTTTACACAGTTCATTCAGTCTCTGCTGCATTTTAGGAATTCCTGCAAGCTGGGATTCCAGTCTCTGTTTTTCCTCACTCAATGATAAACGGATAGCGGTGTCCAACTGCTCGAAACGCCAGCCGCCTTGTCCATCAAACTGCAGCAAGTGAGTGTGGTACTTCCTGCAGCAGAAATTAAAACATTAGTAATGGCTCAAGGAACAGATGGTTCATTTTTGCATATAAATGTGGATGTACGTGTCTCTTTTCAAAGGTGCCCCTCAGGAATTTGAGTTGTCCAGTTCTGGATCACAAGTAAGACTTTTTTTTTTCAGTGACTGCATTGTCATCCCAGGACACTCTTTCATAAGGGATTTGGGTATGTCAAAGCCTGTCACCAGGACAACAATAGTGAAATTAACAGCACTGGTGTGGGCTCCCAGCTGGGGCAGTCATCACCTCTGCAGCCCACATGGCTGGGCTCTGAGCCCCTCACCTGCAGGGATGCTGGCAGGAGTGGGCAGCAGGGCCATGGAAGATCCACTCACTACCTGCAGTCCCTGGCCAACTTGGTGGCCCCCTCTTACTGCCTCCTTCTTAGAAACATTGTGGCTAAAGATGCCTTCACTGCAACTCCAAAAGATGCCTTTTTCCTCAGGAGCTAGAACAGCAGCATCAGACAAGGTTTATTTCTCCCTCAGGAATTCTAGTCCCAGTTTATTTTATTTACTTCCCTTTCTAACAGATCCGATAAAACTCAAGTTTGTTCAAATTACACCTCAGTTGTTCCCCTGTGTCTTATAAGTTTGGCTAAAGGTAACTTTATTCCTAAAATATGTTTCAGTTTGCAAGGGGCCAAAATAAAAAAGTCTGTGTAGGAGTCAGAGATCTTTCAGTGAGTATCAGGGTGTGTGCATCGAAAATATTCAAAGGTGTACATGCGGGGTTTGTCAAGACCTGACAAAACATTTTTCAGGAGGTGCCAGAGGAAGAGCAGAGAGTTCCCTCAAAGCTGCTGGTATGACTGCCTAATTTATCACAATAAATTATAGAAGGTAAAATGCATCATAAAACACTAGTTATAAATCCCATACAGGGAATGTGACAGTTTTAATAAACTCAATGGCTTATGACATGGGACTTAAAATAGACTATTCTCCAGAATAATATTCACCACTTCTTGCATATTATCCTTTGTGATACCAAATGCTTAACCCATCCTTCTATTTTTCCCCCGCCAAACTCCCAAAAAATCAAGAAGCTAAACGCTGCAGATAGAGGAAACAAGTGTTAAAAAAAGAGACATAGTATTCCTGTGGAGGAACAAAGTATAGTTTAACCACTTGCCATGTTTCCCATCTTCTCCCTGCACTGGTAAACTTCCCCAGGACAACTCACTTGTCACATTACAGAATTACTTGGCGATACCTGTTGTGGCTGTGGCATAGACTAATTAATTACCTCTTAGACATCTGCGTATAAATTATTGAAACATATTAAAAAAATAACAGGAATGAATAAATACCCTTCAAAGAATGAAAAAATCCATGCTAAATTAATTTACATCACTACTGTTGTGGACAATTTATCTTAGAAACTGTAGTAGATATTGACTAAACAACTGCCTCAGTACAAAGAATAAAGGCCAATCCACTGCTTGTCAGAGAGCAAAAAGCAAGGACCATGATAAAGCCCTGAATATACGCACCAAAGAGAAGGTCTGTGTGTTATGGAAAGCAGGGATATCCCAGCAGCTTTTGCAGCTTGGAATATTTTTCCTTCGACATCGATGCTTACAGCACTCGTACATTCATCCAGCAATGCATATTTCGGCCTTTTAAAAGCAGATAAAGAACATTACTCTTCCAGGTTTTAGACAGCATTCCCATGTGCAAGGTTTAATCGAAAGAACAACAGGAAGCAGAGAGCTATTTCTGCCAGACAGCTGTGTCTTATTTACAGCTGGAAGTTGGCTGGAAACAACATGAAGTTTCCATGCATTATTCAGGTGAAAAGGCAATTTCCAGGAAAAATGGGGTTTATTTCCTGGCCCATTTGAGTACACAGTGATCTAGCTTCTATGTCCTAGTCTGACCTACTATTATTTTGTACTCTCATCAAGTTATGCAGTAGCTAAAGCCAACTCGAAGCTTCCTACCCACTGCTATGTAAAGACTGGGCTGCCTTTGTGTGCTTGCAGTCTCCAAAATCAAAAGGTTAAAGAGCTTGACTTTCAAACTCCAATAGCTTCTTGCAACAGTCCATCACATTTCAGCAACATTTGTAGGAGGGAAGATGTTTGTGCCTGAGATGTTAAAGAAATAAATATCTGAAAAAGATAATGCTATGTTGCCAAAAGTGAAGCTTAAGAAGAATTATCCAAACCAAAGGCAGAGCTTGTATGAATAAAATACAAGATTAATGCAGGTACTATGCTAGAGAGTGTGGCATTTTGCAGGCAGATTATAGTCTACTACTGCTCAAACTGTAACAGGAAATCTGCAAAGCTCTTTCTCATTTTCAAATGCTTTCTAAGGAACGAACCATAACACTTACTTGTGGTAAAACATCCGGGCCATACCCATCCTTTGTTTTTCTCCTCCTGATAAAACATCTTTCCAATCCATGATGGCATCCCAGCCTTTTAAAAACAATGCAAACAAAATGAGTCAGGACAATAGAAGTTTATGAAGGAAATGCAGCTTCACTTGCAACACCTCTGCAATCTGTAACCAAAATCATAAAGAGCATTTCAACTGCAGAAGAGACAGCTCAGGCTACTGAATCATATCTTCTGAAATACCTCAATGCCTATCCACTGGCAATCAACTGGAAAAATATCTCTTACATTGTGACAATTTTGAAAGTGGAATTTAGACTTTTTGGTCATACAGATATTGTCAAAAAATTTCACTTACCATCTCTTTGAAAAAAGCTCTTTGATCTGTATATAACTAGTAATTTTATTCTGTCATATTTGTTTCATGGAACCATTCTTTATTTTTTCTTGAAAGGTATGAGGAAATTTAAAAGCAAAGTAAAATAAATAAAACGTAAAAAATAAAGAGCAATGTCAGCCTGCACTCACTACTGTAGGCAAAGAAAACTGCCAGCAAACCCAACAGAAACACAACTGCAGACACAGGGATGTATCCATGTGCACAGACAGGCAGCAAAACTGCAATCAGACAGGAGAATTTTCTATAACAGTTTCCTACTACTTTGTATTTAAAAATAACCCACAACTGCTCTAAAATGGGGTAAACTTATTTAATATTCTGCATGGTCTCTAACTGATTTATTTCTTTTATCACTTTCAGGCACATGCAACAGGAGTGTGAGGCATTTTATTCTGTGATCTTACAGCAGACTTGTGTTCTCTGAGTACTTAGGCATGAATAATTCCTCCTACTGAAAAACATAAAGTAACAAATTACCTTACTGAAAGTAAGTTTTCAGTCAAACAATCCAGATGGATAGAGTAGCAAAATAGAAGAGTTTTCAAAAAGAAGAGTGTGGAGGTAGCAAAAAATCTGATAAGACATTTTTCTCAACAGATCATTTATTCATGAGACAAGCAGCTGAAGCGTGGCTGAGAGGAAGAGAACATTTTTTCAGATCAGCCCCAGAAATACAGAAACCTAAAAGTTAGTAACACAGCCAAAACCTCTTTTCTGCCACTGCCAAACTTAAAATAAGTATTTGCCAGAAAATTTCCTTCCATTCTTGTTTAAGGATGCCAGTGGGTGCCCTCCCAGAAGCACACTAACACAGCGCCGACTAACAGGAGGCTCCCAACAAAGATGGAGTTGTGTAGTGATTAACTGAATCCCATTTGGATATACTCTGGTAAAGGGAGCAGATACACACAGGTTGCTATTGCTGAGCAGTCCCAGAGCTGGGACCTCACAGAAAGCTGGACTGCTGTTCCACCAGCACCTGGAGCTTCCAAAAAGCACTGTAAAACACCTGGAGCAATCCCTTTTTGGCAAAGGGTTCTAGCAAGAGATGGAAACAGTTCTTCACAAAAGCCATAGAAACAACTATGCTTCTGAAGACAACATTCAAGCTGCTGCTTATGTTCTGTTATTTTTAAGCTGAGAATACAGACAAGCTTCAGGACCTGGATCAGAGCTAGGGTGTCGGTGAGTGTGCATGTGTGCACATGTGCCTGGGGAAGCAGTGCCTGTGTTCATACAATTTCTTCCTGATCAGCTGGTTTATAAAGGCTTATTAAAAGACAAAAAGGGAGTGAAGTTCAAGAAGCATCCTCTTGTCAGCAAAATAATTCTACTATTTCCTCTGAAGGTATAAGATTTAACCTCCACTTACCATGATACAATGGTCATCTCTGTGGTTACTTCAACTTACATTCTAACTGAATATGACATGTGCATCTCTTCCTGCCTAGCACCCTCCCTGAACTCTCCTATTTTCCACTTGGAATGCCTCAAACAACAGATAAGGACGTGTGCAGTTTTGTATTATGCCTTTTAAAAACTCTTTTATAATGTCTAAATAATTTCATCTTAGGCATTGTAACACTTAGGAACACTTAGGCATTGTAACTCACCCTAAACTGACTACCCCCTATCTGTGAACAGTAGTGCACCTACTTGTCTCCTGTCTCTTCCTGCCGACATGGCACAGGTCAGTGCAGGTACTTAAGTGTTCTGGAAATATCAGCCAAGTCAGTGGCTTAGGTGACCCCTAACTACATCCACTTCAGAAATGAAGAAATGAAATGGCTCGCCCATGAATGCAGCAAATCTTTCAGTAAGTGCAAGCACAATCCTGGCTTTCAGAGTCCAAATTCCTTGCCCACCTTCTTGTTATGGCTTTTGCAGCCAGTAAGACAAAGAGCATGTTTAATGTGCTGGAGCACAGTAAAAGCAGCAGAAATACAAACAGCTGCCAGCAAAAACTAGTGACAGCCTCAGGATAGCAGCATTTCATTTTCTTGCACAGCTTCTTTTATAATTCCTTTAATCTCAGTTTTCTGAAGGAAAATGCAAGCTGTATTTGGCAAAACCCAAATGGGTTACTCCTGGGATCTGTGGCCCTCTGCATCCTTCATCCTTGTGAATCCTTGTATTTTCATGCAAGACTGAGCATTCAGCTACCATGAAAAGATAAGCTTTAAAGTTCCTTTTTCAAATCTGCATTCCAATGCACCTTATCAGACATGGACTGAAGGACAGAAGAAAGGCTAACACAGCAGACTGCAGCCAGAGAGGCCTGGCTGCCAAGTTTTTGGGCGTGGAAGCCACTTTCACAGCATATGTAAAGAGAGCCCAGTGCTATGCAGGGTGAATATCCAAGGACAACCCGGGGCTGAGCAAGGAACAAAGAGACCATCGATCCTATGAGCCCCAGCTCAGCATGACACAGCAGGGATTTGTGTCTCTGGGTTTCAGACCCACTGGAAAAGCTGGCAGAGCTCTCCAGAGTTCCTGCTGGTACCAGTAACAAAAGCAAATCCAGGGCTAAAGCGATCAGATGAAATAATCTCAGAGAGAGGAAATGGGCTTGTCCGTCTGTTTATACATGGCCTAGCACAAAAGGCTCCCTGGACAACACCCAAAGATATGACAAATGTGTAAAATAATGAGGAATAATTATAATCTGGGGTGCTGAGAAACCATAAACAGGTTGAACTTGCTCAGTAATGTCATCAGCCCCAACCGGACAGGCCCAGTCACGCGTGCACCGTGCAGCTCCACGGCCTCACGGCTCCTCTCGTGTGACAGGCTGGTGGCAGCCTAGGCCTGCATCTCCACTGACACTTGCTGAACATACACAGATTTTCAGAGCAGGTCAGAAGGAACTACTTTATGTGTGTGTGCTGCATATCTCCATGCTCTTAGCCCCCATTTCTGGACATGCTTTTTCACCACACACGCTGAATACAACCTTCCTTTTGTATGAAATTATGGTTCTGGTAGAGCTAATAACTTTGTGGATCTTGGTGGGGGCACCTTACAGATAATAAAAAGGTAATTAACAAAATAGCATTCATCTAATATCCAGGTGGTGAGAAAAACATTAGTGTGGGCCTCAGTGGAAAGGGAGCTCTGTCCCCAGCAGCAAGGGGGGCTACTGCCAACAGCCACTGCACTAAGTTCTTCAAGGGCTTGGGCTCAGGAACGTCCAGAAGAGTAGTGCTGGGGAGGGGGATTGTTGTTTTGGTGGATTTGATGTGTTCTGTTGATACCGACTGAAAAATGTTTTGTGAGGGTAACGTGGAAGCTAAATGCCAAATTGGGCTATTTATTTTACTTACTTCTAGCTGGGTCAAACCTTAATGCTAGAAAAAGAGAGGAATTTCTGTCATTGGCAGCAACAGAAAAAACATCAGACATAATACTTGGAATGCAGTGATCTTGTACTGTTGCAATGTGGAAGTAATTCAGCTAAAAACAATAACATCATGCCAGAACAAATAATTTGAGTCAAAGTTGTGCACCTCTGGCTTCATCTGGCCTGTTTCATAACTGCCCACAAGGAGCAGAACACAAAACTGCAAAGCATCAGATTATACATATGTGATCACTTAAAACACAAGATGTTTATATGAGATTTTTCATTAGTTTAGGAAAAAAAAGTTCCATTTTTAATAAAAAATATTTTTAGTTAAAAATACTATTTTAAGCAAAAGAATAAAATAAAAATTGGAATTAAAAAGTATTAGTCTATGTATAAACAAAAATTTAAACTGTTCACTTTCAGCAAGTATTTCTCTATCTTGCTGGTTCAAAAAACCCCACAACATGAGTCTTTGTCCCAGACCAGGGCAGCTTTAAAAAATATCTAAGCATAGGAAATCCATGTAACGTGTCAAATCATACGTCACAGATTTCCTCTCTGCTCCTACCTTGGCACTTGTCTCCTGTAAATGCCCAAGCAGAAAAGGGAACAAGTAAGTATATCATGATCCTAAAAACTTCCTGGTATGTGGTAATCTCTTTCCGTGTTTTCCGGCTTTGGCCACTTCTGTCGCTTCAGATCACAAAGTACCTAAGACACGTTTTTTCCCAACATTTTTTTGTGCAAACTTTTGCACAGTGTGCCCTTATCCTGAGCTTCAATATAGCACCAGTGAACCTAAACAGTGTCCTCTAGACTTTGTAATAGATTATGTGTTGTGCATGTGCAGTCAGACAGGCAGAAGAGCAAGAACAGCAATAAATACTTTCTTTGGCATGGAAAGCAGCATGAGACTGATCCAAACCTGGGGTTTCAGTGACTGTAGCCAAGGCATCTTGGACATGGGGCACAGTGACTGCCTCGTCACCAGTTACAGGCTCCAGCTGCAGGGTCAGAAACCATAACCATGTGCACTCAGAGACTGCTGCTGGGGCATGGCTTTGGCCACCAAGGGTCACGTGTTGTGCAGTCCAGCCACAAGTACCAGCACACAGTGAATGCACATACTCTACAGTTATTTCTTGCCACTGATAATTTAACTGCTCCTCCTTTTCCAGCTGCCCGTTCCAACATTCCTGCTTTTTCTTCTGCAACCTGGGTACTTTAGTAAAGTAAGTGACTCAGGAATACTAACAGGAATAGTTGTAATGTCAGTGTAGGAAGGAGAGGCCTTCTCTGCAATTGTTCCAGTCACTGAGCTTAGCTCTGCCTACTTCTTCCTGTGTTATAGGATCAGATTTGAATAATAGCATGAATCAGAATGATGGTAGATTCTTATTTTCTATTGCAACAGTGACTATTACATTCTTAACCAAGAAACACTAACCCATGGTGGAGTAGTATCTTTAGGTATACAATTGCTGTTGTAAATGATTACTACTTCCCACTCTAAAATGTGCAGAAAAGACTCCGAAGTATCTACACATACTTAAAAAAGACAGCTTCTGTCTGTTTAACAGAACAACAGGCTGCCATCCAGGAATGGGAATTTCGACATTGTCCTGGGATTCCCAGTGGTTGAAGCACTACTCAGTGCTGTCAGAACAATCCAGAGACTCACCAAGCACACGCAAGGCAAAGTAACTGATCAAAACCAGCACTGATGACAGAGAAAGGCAGGGTACATTCAGCACATCCCTTAAAGGTGTCTGAAGATCCTTTTTCTTCTCTCTAAATGTTATCAACTTTGTCCCTATGTCTGTTTTAAAAGCATAATGGTGGGGAGGAAATTGAAACTAGAAATTAGGGTTTGGTAGGGACAAAAGGATAAAAATTCTTGCTGTGCCTGGGGAAAAAAAAAAGCCATGAAATGCTCCAGTTCCTTAGATACAAAAGAAGCCTTTAGTATCTTGACATTTATAGTGCCAGTATATATATATATATATACACATACACACACACTATCCCCAACTCTGAGAAGAAACAATGCTGAGGACACATGGCAACTTAAACAGCAAGCATTAGATGGCAACATTGTACTTCCAGCCAGTGTTGCTTGGTTATTTTTAACTTGCTCACTCTGGTGGGCTGGTCTCTCACAGCACATAGCCCTGCTAATCCCATAAACTAGGGAGATGAACGCAGATCTGACTCTCTCTTTATTCACTTACTTCCAAGTTGATGCAGTCAGTGACATTACAGTGTTTTAAAGCAGGTTACAGTTTTAATGAAAATAAAGGAAGGTAAGTGATCCCACAATACCAGGAAAAGACTGGCCATCACAACATAGTGAGAATGTTCAGCTTGGGCACCGATTTACTGAGGAGGGGAGGAGCACTCATCTCTTCTCCCCCTGTTGGCATCAGGAGCAACTACCATGTATGTGTCTGTGCAGCTCCCACAACCACAAAGGTCTGAATCCAGTTTTGCCAGTTCAGTTAGTAAAGGTCAGTCACACAAATCACACATGCAAGGAATGGATTTTGTAAAGTTTTTAACAAAAATATGCAATTTACCTCCTTCTCTTTGAACTATGTGGTACAGATGAACCATATGCAGAATAGACTCCAGATCTTGATCTTGGTAGCCTTTCTCATGCATATCTTCCACTGAATCTGGATAGATGACTTGATCTCGTAGTGTTCCAATGGACATGTAGGGCCTGAGGAACAATACAGGGAAACTGGTAATCTGAGGATGGCTTCAAGAGAGCACATCTTGCTGATGCTCTATGAACAGAGTGTAAGGCTTTAAACACTATGTTGCTAAAACTGGATTTATCCAGTGGGTGCATTGTGGTTGAACATTTTTCTAAGCTTACCTTAGGGACAATGTATTGTTTCCATAACAGTTGATTACACGGTAACAACAAGGGTAGTATTAGCATGGAAACACAATGACAGATCAGGCAGAATAAATATCCACTTCATAGCCCATTTTGCATGCTTTCACTTGCAATCAGCAGAGCTATCCTGTATTCAAGGTTTGGTACTCGTAAGATATTTAGAAATTGATTTAAACACATATATGTTAAAATCCAGTTGTAAAAAAAAAATCACAGCTCAAACTGGTAAAGAATTCCATGGTGCAGCAGGAGACACACAAGTCAGAGAGGAGAGCACTGAACACCTTTGTCTACTATTCTGGAGTGCAGAATTCAGACCAGGCATAACTTAGCTGTCTCTAGAAGGCAGTGTACCACCTCTGAATTGCAAAGTAGCACACATTAAAGGGGCTGGTCACCTTAAGCCTCCTAGTACCAGCCTCCCTTTGCCAAGTACAAGGCTGTGCTGTACGTGAAGCAGCTTCTTAGTTACCATATTTCCAGACCAGGTTATACCATCTGTCTTACTAAAACAAGCTGTCTCCAGTTTGAAGCTGGAGTCCCCAGTCATGGTTGGGGAATGGCTATGGCAAATTGCCACAATGTCATGAGCTGTGCCCAGCCTTTGGTACAGCCCAGGACCCAAAAATCCTTCTAGTCTCAAAACAAAGAAAACTGAAAGAATAGTTTCACAGCTCTCTAAAAGATATCAGGCCGTTCAGGTTTAAGACAGGAAAGGCAACCTAAGGCACATCTATTTGACCATTTCCTTTGCTGGTCAAAGGATTTCTTGTGAAGGACAAATATCCATCCTGTCTCACAGACACTGCTGATAG
>VZUA01026022.1:5099-19711 GCA_013401035.1 Horornis vulcanius | reverse complement strand
CCACTCATGAATGAGGCACCATCCCAAGTGTGTTTTTCTAAGGAGGGCTGTAAGTGCTGGTGATGGCACACTTGTCTGCCCTCTCCCCTTACGAATTACAGAGAGCTATCTTGCACAGTTTAGCTGCCAGTGTCTGATAGGGTATCTCATTATCCAAGCTGTCCTCCCACCTGTATTTTATCTGATTGCAGGTTTTAGTCATACAGTCAATGAACAAATAGTCTGAATGGAAGGCTGAGCAGTAGGAGGAAGGATTATGAAGGGCTCCAGGACCCACCAATACCCAGAGTCGACTCTTCTTTTGTGCCTGTGTGCGTCTTGCTGAACCATTCAGTAGAACAAAAGGGAAGTGCAGAGCAAAGCAGCCGAGCCAAAAGCAGCAGTGGGTACTGGCAGCATCACAAAACCCAGGGCAAATGTCTTCCCTTGTGATAACCCCCTGTTCCATAGCAAGTGACTTGGGTCTGTCACCAGGTCTTTGAACCTTTTATGTTTCCTGAAGCATGAAAACATCGATACCAGGGATCAGTGACATGGTCAACTTTATAAAACAACATATGCTAAAAAAATTTAAAAGCATTAAAAATTTACTTTAAGAGAAGAGAGGGAATTTTGGTGACACAGCATGTTGTAAAGATGCATGTACAAAGTGAGGTAGGTCCTAGAACACAGAGGAAAACTCTTCTTTAGTAGTGAAAAACATTTAGAAATACAAAGTTCAAGAAAGACAATCTTAACCACAAGTATTCTAAAACAAAAAATTAATCAGAGAATGATATCTTTGTGAGAGTTACTGCTAAGCATGAAGGTTGCAAGGGTCAGTAACAGGTGCAGATTGTATTTTTCTTTCCAGATGAGAGGTTAAGTGTATAGGTTATGTGTCTTCCAGGCTTGGCTATTTACTAAATTAGGATGTCACCAGGGATCAAGAGTACCTTTGCACTGAGAAAAGATCAGGTGAGAAGCACAGCTCTGGAGTCGTTAAATGCTGCTCTGGGGCAATCAAACAAGCTTTCTTGCAGCCTCTGTTAATATAGATGTCATGCATGTACCGGGGGAGAGCATGTCAGCTAACTTTAATCAAGTTAACTCATGTAACAAGGCTGTCTAGCTGTGGGAATTAGGAATTCCATGACTGAGAATTTACAGTTTCTTGGCTGGGTGAATTAACCCGTTCAGCACTCGGTGCTAATGTAACATGATGTTTCTGTACCCAAGCTAGCTCATTTCACCACTTATACAAATGCAGTCTGCAAAACAAATGGAGACAAATTGAAACATCTTTTTATTTTCTGTTCTTTTAGGCACAGATTTACAGTGAAAGACGGTTTCTAGCTCCATAAGTCATCTCTGGTGGAAGAATAGGTACAGGGAGAAGTTCTTTCTGCCACAGCATGGTGGAAAAGGCAACACTTATGTGTTTTGACAGTGTAGGGTTGTACAACTGATTACTATAAATTCTACCCCAAAAGATTTTGCAGGATCCAGCTACCCATATCTCTTGGCTCTATGGTATGGGAAATTAGAGCCTCTGGTGTCCCTAAGTTAAACACCTAAGGATATGAGGCAGGGCATGAAAAGGGTATAGTCAAAAGAATACCAGGAATAAGCTGAAGTTTACATGAGCATTTTGTGTAATGTAAAACAAAAGAGATTTTTTACATGTACAATGCTAAGGGTCTAAAAGATGTGATGATGAGTTTTAAAATTATTTTTTCATTTGATAGTCTCTTGAAATCAAATTATTATAAATTTAGGGTGTTACTTATTACAAAATATTGCAACTAGAGTAGGGTGCTACTCTAGATTTCTTATGAGAAATCTGTGTGGTTTACTACCCCAGAGAATTTTATTTATGTCTGATGAAAACCAGGAGTAAATCTGCATTGAGTCCTAGTTTGTATCAGAGTGCGGCTCAGCAGCATCTTGCAAGCTTTCACTGCCTAAGATTTACTAACTTTCATATTGAAAGTAGATAAAAATGAGTAATCATCTGTGAATGATAATTATACCACTGCTTGTGGGAGGGAGCATGATTTGAAGATCATCACTAACTATTGTTTCTCATTTGCATGTGCCGAGATCTGCACCACAAAAGCTTACCTCTGTAGTGTAATGCTGGTGGAATTATTTTTTTTAAAAGCCTGCAAAACTGCACCGAGGGTTTTTGGAGGCAGCGCCTCCCCTCTCCCACCAGTTTTCTCCCAGGCTTCTAACTTGGGAAGGAAATCCTCCAGGCTGGCAAGGTTCATTGGGAAGGAAGGTAAAGTCTTCTTGATATGCAAGCAAAGATCCCCTTTCTGAGGGAGTTAAAAAATCGTGGTCACCCTGGCATTTATCCTGGGCTCTTCAGCAAAAGAGACAGAGAGAAACATCACAATATGTGACAAGACACAGATAACAGTGCCTAAGCACTGCTGCATAGCTTGACATTTTAGCAACCTCCTTGACAGAATTTAGTTTTCAATGGAAAATAAGCAGAGCTGTGAGGGTTCCTGCACACACGCACAGCTGGCCTGCATGAACACTTGCTTTTGCTCTTGCAAGAGGACAAGAGGACACAGACTCACCTCCTTGCCCTGAGAAGGTGATGAGTAGCTTTCAAAGCTGTCAGGCCTGGTGCAGGCATCAACATAGCAGCACTAAAGTGCTGCATCCCTCTATCCCCCAGGTCCTATGCTGGTGAGGAATAACCCAGTCCTCCCAGACTCCCAAAAATGGTTTCAGGTTTTGACTCGTGCTCTGTTCTGAGCAACAAGTTGGGCTATTGCCCTGATTTTGGCTGTGGATGAGCAAGGCAATTTCACTTTTTCCCTTGTTATCTCTTCTTCCATTTCTTGTCCTTTTCACCAGACTTAACACTCCCTTTCTCCACCTCAGCCTCCTCCCAAAAGAACACCTCTGGCCCCCCATCGGTCCCAGTTTTGCAACAACCAGTGAAATCTGGTTTCTGATAGAGTTGTTATAGGCATGCTCAGCTTTATATGCAATTACTGCTGGAGTGACTGAGGTGCTGTGGGGTTTGCAAGGCTCTACTCCCAAAAAGTCCCCAGTGTTCCCCTCCACTCTTCTATGAACTTCAACCACTTCTCATGTAATTTCACCTGCAAAACCCAGCCATCCCTTGGGGCATCATCTGTGACTTGTGCCAGGTGCCTGTGCTGGTACCTGTCACATCCAGCATGTTCTCTGTTGTGCCCAGCAGTGTCCCCAGAGCTGTTCACCCAGCCCATCCTCTGGACAGGACTGAGCTGAAAGCACAGATATCCCTGTATCCCTAGAAATCTACATTACACAAAGACAGGCCATTATATCCTTGATTGCACTGTACTGTGCTTTGGTTATTTATGACAGGGTCACTACATGTATGAATGTTAGTAGGATACCCACAGATGCAAACTCACATCTATGCCTCCACACACCTTGCCTATTGCTGAGTCCTTCCAACCTGTCTTTCCATCATGCTGCTTGTTTCAGTGGTGTGCACGGGGTAAATCTTAACTTGAAGGTCAATTTTATAGGTCAATCCGTACAAATTTCATAGTAATTTCATTCCTGGCCTCATTCAGTCTGTGTAGGAAAAGGTTGCATCCCTAAATCTATGTTCCCATAATGCAGCTAGGAATTCCTCAGACAGGTTCTTGTAAAATTTTGTGTTTCACACAAAAAAAGTGATTTCCTTTATTGTCCTATCCTAGTTTACACTTCTGTAAGGCAACCCCAATGCTTCTAATAGTTTGCCTTCATTTTGCCTGTAGCTGGCATCAAACTCTCGTGCTGTGGCTGTGAATATGAGCTACCTGGTGACAAGAAGATTTTGTTTTGCTGACAATCTTGCCACAGATTGCTGTGATTCTGGCCATCTCCACTTTCTCAGCTTTTGCATGCTGCTTTTCCAAATTTGCCATGTTACATACAGCATCAGTGCCTATATAAATGTATTATGTGACCTCTGCAGCACTGGCATCCTTAGAAACCCAAAGGCAACACCAGCATGCCAGAGTACAATACTTAGTATTTGGAAACCTATAATCTTCAGTTTAACTCAGCTGTATCATTTGATTACCAAGGAGCCATGGAGTCCAACATTTGTTGACTTTACAAAAGCAACACTAGAAAGTTGCAAGTGAAAGGCCTGAATTTCTGGGTTTTGTAGATAAACTTGGAAGAGAAAATGTCTTTGAAGGAAGAGGAAGTGCATTGAAAGTTTAGCATCTTTTCATAGTTTGAAATATTAGCATTATCATAAATGTGCTAAGTCATATTATCCATAAACTCTCTCACAAATCATGGCACAGATTCTTGCCCTTCAGAGCTGCAACCATGGAAATACTGAAAGTGAGAAGCACTCAGACCAATTCAGAGTTTAACAGGGTCAAACAGTTTTATTGCTGCCAAAGGCACAAAGATGTACCAGTTGTACAGTGCAATAATGGCTTAGAGGAAATGTAAAACCATGGATATAAAGGAACTAACCTGCCTTGTACATACACATGTGCACTTCCAGTTCCACTTGTTTGCTCCAAGTAATACTATTCCATTTGTTATGGAATGGTGGAAAGTTCAGTGGCCAAGGAGTGGGAGTCAATCTGTCCAGGAGAAATTCAGAGTATTCTGCTACCCTGTGGTCCTCTGCTAAGAAGAGGGAGATATTTTTTTGGCAAGAGCAGACATGGACACTGCCATCTCACAGCCTGAAGTTGTCCAGTTCCTTTTAAGGAGCAATTAATCAAGCTCTTTCCCCTTTCTTCCTCCTAAACAGCACTCAAAGCCATTACCAATAATCAGCTAATATGCAACATGATTGATTCCCATTTGAAGGAAGCCAGATGAGCTTCTTGCACCAAATGCAGGAAATTAGTCTATGTGTGTAAAATTCTCTCTGCAGGAAATGACTGACAGCCTAAAGCAATACAGCTGCAAAACACAAACACAGCAGAGCTTTTAGTGAGAGCACTTTAAATTACTGTTATTAATGTCCCTTCCAAGATGTCACTTAGAAAACCACAATCAATTACTGTACTGATAGCAATACTATATATAGCAATTGTATGCAAGTGATAGAGATGCTGGAAACCAGCTATTATTGCTTAGACATAGTAAAATTCTCCTTGTTAACACTCGTGTTATGACCACAAACACACCTGCAGTTTTAAAAGATTGATGATAAAGTAGCATTTAAATCCTGCCGTGCTTTAAATAAGCAAGGTCAATCACTGACATCTCTTTGTAAATCATTTCCCAGTTAAAAACATCATTTCTTTCCTGGGCCAAAGCACTCTCTATCTGTGTCTTCTAATTCAAAAGTAGAGAGAAGACAAGAGTTGGACAAGCAAGGACAGTGAGAGAGTGGCACTGCAGGGGGGTGGACATGAGCCCTGCCTGAGCCCCTGGAGGCAGTGCTGAGATGGCACCAGCAGCTCAGGAGAGTCTCAGGCTGCTCTGGCACAGGAGGTGACCTAGGAGGTGAACAGCCAGGGCTACAGTCCACTAATTGTAACTAACTAGTTATAATGCCAGTGTGTATCCTCATCACATGGGTAAGGCAGGACAAGAGGTACAAACTTAAACTGTGAAGAAAACTTCAGTTCTCAAAAGATGAAATGACTTTTCAGCATTTAAATATACTTCCCTAATAATACTGGTTTAGTGCCTTTCTCTTATTTATGCTGCAGAACTGCTAAGGGCTCTCTTCCTATAAGGAACACGGGAATTAAAATTGAATTAACTCTCCAGTGAAGGGTTTGGACATGAAATGATGAACGTGCAGGCTCTGAGGTACCTGCAGGCAGAGATGATGCTTTGTTCATATTTTCCCTGTCTTCAAGTATTGCAGTCTTTTCCAGGCAAAATAAAGTTGGCCTCCTGAGCAATAACAGACTCATAAAGCCACGCTCCCCAGTGTTATCAGCAATATCCTTTGTCCTAAAGGAAACCTGCTGTTTGGATCTGATTAAGTTTGTTTAAATACAAGTTAATTAAAGAAAGCAAGAATTTATTTTTCAGAGTATCCTTGTGGTACAGGGAACAGGTAGAGAGCAGAAAGGATTCTCCTTGGATTTTCCATCAGTGTAGGCCATCTGGGGGGAGAACCACAGCAATTCAGGTCTTACTTGATTAAATATATATATATATAGGTAGTGCTCAGCAGAGAAAATGGTGGGGACCACAAAGGGTGGGGAGATATCCCAGGGCCATGAAACTTCAGGACCCCAGAGGAGTGAAGGACAAGCAGAAGGAAGTGCTGCTACTTCAATAAGCATCACAAGATCTCCTGTGTGGGCACCAGATCAATAAGTGGTTGTGGAGGAAATGTGAATTCCATGGTGTCTTCCAGTATCTTGGAGTGTGCTTGTGGACCAGGGTACACTCACTAAATGATAGTGCTGAAGAAAGGATATGGATTACAATTGGTTTTGGTCTGTGTTCCAGGTGTGCAGAGAGGAAGAGAAAGCCTCTTTGCTTTATCCTCTGATCAAAGCATCGTAATAAGGGTGCAAACTAAGGAAATCAGAATCTGGCTTGACTAAAAAGACTCCCATGAACAATTTATGGAGAAGGTTTGAGCTGATATTTTGGCTTTAGGCCTAAACAATCAAATTGACACTTCCATGTGCAGCAACCACATGAATACTGATGGATGGATTTCCATCTGACTTCTCCACTCAATTTTCAATAAGCAGGCCTTATATTTCCTCCAAGGCTATTCATAGTTTAAAGCTGTTTAAAGTAGTTTCTTAAGAGTAGACTATGCTTTGGGAGAAAGGCAGTTCTGCTGTTCCTTGGGCAGAATTAAAACCCACATTTTGCTAACCCAGAGACTACAGCAGTATGGATCTGCTTTCCTAGAGCCTATCCAGAAATAGAAGTTTTTATCTAAAGTTTCTATTTTTAATTTTTCCTCATTCAGCTCATTGTGAAGATGGCACTCCAATTTCTGAAGAAGAGCATATGTACACAGAGCTAAGCAGCCAACTAGCTTTATATGCATAATTCCTCATTCAATTTCTTAATTCCTCATTAGCTTGCATGTGCAAACCCAGAGCCTAATCCAAGTCCCACTGGTGTCAGTGAGAATGGGTTTTACCTCTCAGATTTAGCCATCTAAAAATCAGGCATGCATTCTAAATGCAACTGTGGAGGAGCCACTTGTAGTGAAAATAGAGAAAGATCAGCATTTCCAGGATGTGATTCACAGCATCTTCCTTAAAGGCTTGTCTTGAGAGGGGACAAGTGTATTTCCAGCAGCAGCTATCTTTTTCCCCTGCTTGTAAAGGGAGCCTGTACAACTAACCTAGAAGCCTCCTTACTCTGATAAATGAAGCCAGGGGAAGGAATCTGTCTGCTTATTTCAATGGAAAAGGATTCAGACTTTCAGTTTTCCACATCCTTTATGCCAAGAAAAATTATAAATAAGTAAGCAAGGTCCCAGAGGTTATCCCAAGCTGCATCTCATGGACTGTTAACTCTGTCTTCAGTTAGCATTTGGGATGTATGAAAAAGACATGCAAACTTCTTAAACAAAATCAAACTTTTTTCTTTTTAAATTATTGTTCCTTGCATCACGATGGACTCCCTGACAGGGAGCACAATTAGATGGAAATCTCAAAGCAAGGGCAGAAGCTTTTTGTCTGTCTCCTCTAAAGACACTCACAGTGGGATATGTGAAATGTCAGGAATAATTAGACAACACTATATGAGCTCCTAGCAACACTGATGTGCTGTGTAAAACCAAGCATTTGCCATAAAGCTTTAAACATTTTTGAAAACCTGCATGATAAAAGTAACCTGAGTAATTCTTAAGTATAGTTTCTAATATATTAATATAGACATGGATATGAAAAAGCAGAATAGAAAGCTGTGAAATGCTGGCATGCCTTTGCTGCTTTTTTTTCCAGAGGTGATATATAAAAGTAATTGATGCCTCTCATATAGCAATTAAAATGAAAAGGCAAATTCCCTCAGCTCTTCATCTGCTGGAGTGTATTTTAACAAGCAGGAAAAGGACTAGCTCCTGGTATCAGTATCACAAAAAATCATAGACCTGTTTGTGAAAAGGGACCTCTGGAAGTTCCTTAGTCCAGCCTCCTACTTTAAGTAAAATCTCCAAAACTAAAGAAGGAATAACCATTTCACATCAGCAGGAAATCTGGCCCAAATTGTCCTTTAGAGAAGAAAAAAATGAATTATGAATGCAGAGGAAAGGGGAGAGAAAAGGCAAGGGAAGACAAGGGAAAACAGACCAACATTTTTTTTGAGATGATAATATTAGAAATGCAAAACATTTTTTACCAAAAGGTGGGATTATCCTAGATTGACTAACAGGTGCGTTTTTATCTTCTAGAAAAACAGTGAACAGGAAGAAACCTGGAACCTTTTTTGCTGCTCTGTTGAAGATGGGATTATAAAAAAAAAATATTTTCAATTGCACATAGAGCATCTCTTTCAAATGGGTAACTTCTGAACCTGGAACCCTTCATTACCAACTTCTTGCATCCTGGCAGGGAAAATGAATTTCACAAATTGCACCACTGAAGCCAGCGTGGCTGCAAAGCCAAAAACGGTAACTGAAAAGATGCTGGTTACCCTGACCTTGGCCACAATCACAACCTTGACTATGCTGCTGAATTCTGCTGTAATTGCAGCAATCTCCACAACCAAGAAGCTCCACCAGCCGGCAAATTATCTCATCTGTTCACTGGCTGTGACAGATCTCCTTGTTGCTGTTCTCGTCATGCCCTTGAGCATCACTTACATAATGATAGATAAATGGACTTTGGGGTACTTCATCTGTGAGATCTGGCTTAGCGTCGACATGACCTGTTGCACGTGCTCCATCCTTCACCTGTGTGTCATTGCTCTGGACAGGTACTGGGCCATCACAGACGCCATCGAGTACGCCAGGAAAAGAACGGCAAAGAGGGCTGGGCTGATGATAGTCACCGTGTGGACCATCTCCGTGTTCATATCAATGCCCCCCTTGTTCTGGAGAAATCACCACAGCATCAGTATTCCCAGCGAGTGTCGCATTCAGCACGACCACGTCATCTACACTATTTATTCCACATTCGGGGCATTTTACATCCCCTTGACTTTGATCCTGATCCTGTACTACAGAATCTACCACGCTGCAAAGAGCCTTTACCAAAAACGGGGTTCAAGCCGCCACCTCAGCAACAGGAGCACCGACAGCCAGAACTCTTTTGCCAGCTGCAAGCTCACACAGACGTTCTGCGTCTCGGACTTCTCCACATCTGACCCAACCACAGAGTTTGATAAAATCAATGCATCCGTGAGGATCCCTCCTTTCGAGAATGACTTGGACCCAGCTGGCGACCGGCAGCAGATCTCCACAACACGAGAGCGAAAGGCTGCTCGCATTTTGGGGCTGATTTTGGGTGCTTTCATTTTGTCCTGGTTGCCCTTTTTCATCAAGGAACTTCTTGTGGGCCTCCACGTTTGCACTGTCTCTCCAGAAGTAGCAGACTTCTTGACCTGGCTTGGGTATGTCAACTCGCTCATCAACCCTTTGCTGTACACCAGCTTTAACGAGGATTTCAAGCTGGCCTTTAGAAAGCTCATCAGGTGTCGAGAGCATACTTAAAAGTACTGAGAGATGATGATGCTGGCATGACTCCTGGCCTTAAAAATGAGCAAAATGACTCTGCCAATGTTTCCCTTGATAAAGGGGATTTTTGTGTTTGCCTATTTGCTTGACTGTTCTTCAGCCTGTAATTCATTATGCCATTTTTTAATCTCTAGTGTTATTCATGGTAAAGGGTTTGAAATAAATTTATTCTACAAGGGAAAAGATTTTTTAGAAATGAAACAACAAAAAAACCTATTATTAGTATTAGATATTCATGTCTAAGACATTTTGTGTAATCAATGATTGAAGAAGCAAAAAACAATATTCACTTTTATACTTTTTCCATTTAAGAATCAAACATCTAAATTATGTACTGTATAAACTGAACCCCATAAATACATGTTCAAAAATTAATAAACACTTCATGGTCATGACAGCTAAACAGCACTTCTTTACTGTGGCATTCTGAGAAAGCTTTAACAGCCATTTAGGAGGAAAATTGCCATCATTTCCACCTTGGGTTGAGGCAGAATAAACTTTTCCTTTCTTCAGGAATACACTCCCAAAACAGAAAGCAAAGTTCAATTCATTGCATCTAGAAATGATCCGATTTCATAACCCAAAGGAATTATTTAAGTGTCTCTCTTAATGTAATGTTCCAGATTTACATTCGAGGGGTTGGGCAGACACCTGTGCAGATTGTTTGGCAATTGAGAGGATGCAACGAGCAAGTGTCATACTTGTGAAGCTAACTGCACATCTGAGTGGTCACACTTTCAATACCACTAACCCTGTTCCTTCAGGCCTTGTGCCTTAGTCAGTTCTGGGGCGGTATTATTCACTTGTGCCACACTTCACCTGAACCTTGTGGTGCACAACCCCAAGAATCCATGGATCTTACCCCCACCAACCTAGACAACTGGATATCTTCTCAGCAGGCCAGCAATATACAGAAATTTAAAAAGTCAGCTGAAACCTAATTATTTCTGAATATCAGAAAAAAAATCAGTAAAATAATTTATTTTAAATAGCTGTCTGCACATATGCCTTGTGGTCATCTCACAATTTGCAATGGCAATCTTGCCCATTTAACCTATGGTCAGGTGCTCTGGCTGGATTTCTTGCTCTGAGAGTCCCTCACAGACCTGCTTCCCCTGTCCCAAGAGACAAAGAGTCATTTGCATCCTGTCTTTTGTGCTTATGGAAGTTAAAATTTTCTGATTCAAATATTGTGGAAATCAGTCTGGGAAGGGGCAAAATCAAAGCTGAGAATTTGGTATTACCCATTAGCAACTCATAAGTACCATTTAAATATTTATTACTTGCCTTACACCCTAATTTTCTTCCCTGTCCATTTTTCTGGACAAATCCTTTTTGAATTACACCAATACACAACAGAGGAAATACCACATATGTCAACCTGACATGCAGTAACAGTGAAAACTACAGTATGGCAGCTCCAAATCCATCAAAACAAATACCAGAGGTAGCACAAGTGTTGCAACAGCCCTGGAAGCCATCTCTTAAAAATGTTTTGTAAATTTACAAGATGACAATAATTTTTCTTATCAAGAGTCAAGGAAGTGTAAGCAATATGTGAGTAATAAACTGCAAATGGAACTGAGAAATGCCATCCTTATTGGTGAGAAAAGGCATTTGGCTGGAAAGATGCAGTGCCATAAGCTGAGCATAAACCAAGTCTGAAGGTGACCAAAGTGTGACCTGCTGCTCACCCACATGCAGTGGGATTCTTCTTTCAGGACTCCCTGCCTGAGTTTGGGAGGTTCATCTCCAGCTGTCCTTCTGAAGCTGCTGTTGCAGTTGCCTCTTCCTTTGGGTTCCCTACTAGCAAATATTAATACCTAAGAAGAGAGGAAAATTAACTCAGCCACTGGAAATTTCTTCTAGTAAGGAAGCACAAACATCTATTGTGGTTTTTCTATTTTGCAGCTTGTTGGAGATGGAAATTGTTGATTGAAATCAGGGAAATGTGTCCTGACCCTGCCTATAAATAAAGCTTCCAGAGCAGCTCCCCAGAGTACATATGCTATTAAGAAAACAAACAAACAAACAAACAAACAAACAAACAAACAAAACCAACTGGAAATTAAAATAAAAATGTGGTATTTGTAAGAAGTGCTGCAGAATACTTTCTTTTCTTTCAGAAAGCACAATAGAACTTATTATTAAATAACAAGGATTTGGCATAATTTCTGAAACAAGTAGACCGTGGCAGAGAAAACAGGACACACAGCAGTTATGGCTAGAAGAGAGTAGATTTTGGTGTCCCTTGGGTGCACAAGGGTGCCCAGCTGCTGTGACGACCAGAAAGGGAAGGGTAAATGTGCAAGACTGCCCCAGCAGACTGCCTGACCCACCCCAAGGAGCTCAGCTGAGGCAGAAGCTGCACCCCAACCAGGTTCTTGGGGGCTGTCTCTGCAGCTCTGGCTCAGCCATGGGGTGGGCTGCACAGGGGGCTTTGCTAGAAGAAGGGAAAGGGTGGGAGTGACAGCGCTGGTGAAAGGTGTTTCAGAGGGGAAAACCAACAAAAGGAGAGATGCTGCTCCTGAGGAGGGCACATGGCACACGGAGTAATTTAGGTCGGACAGGATCTCTGGAGGCCAAGTAGTCCAAGCCCCCTACAAAAAACAAAACTCAAAGTGGGATCAGCCTCCCTGCTCAACACTGCTCTGACATACCGTATGCAGACATGTTTCTTGTGGAAAAACAACAGGTCAGTTGACTCTGTTGCCAAGACTGATGCTCACTCAAAGACATAACTGTGATTAAAGGGCTGGAAATGCTGAGTGTGACCTCCACAGCTGTCACAGGCAGGTAGCAGTGCTTCAGAAACATGGATGAAAGCTGTAAAATACAGGAGCTGCATCAGCTTTATTTCTACTAATGGTTTCCTTTTAGTATGTGAACACCGCTATTACCACTCAAACTACCAATCAGGTTGAAGGCTGTATTCAATTTTAATATTTAGAGGTAATTAACAGGAAAAAAACAGATGGATGGTTAATTTCCGTGCTTTCCTGTTAAATAAAGACTCACCATTCACTGCCAACTGACTACTGATTTTCTAATTAAGTCATTAGCTAAACAGAGAGAATGTTTTCCAACAAATGCCACTAGATTGATGAAGATGTATGTTTTCCCCATGCTCAGAATCAAAGTCAGGAACAATATAAAGGATTGGCTACTTAAAACAAATCAACTTGATCAGAAATTACCAGTCTTCTCATGAAAATAAAAGCTTTTGCTAATCTGACACCATTGTTTGACAACATCATTTTTTTTCCTACGTTAACTTTTTGCTGCTTTTACAACAGGTTTGGAGACGTTTCTTGACTTGTCCATGGCAACTCCCCATTCACACCTACCCTGGATCAGGCCCACTCACACCATGCTCTGCAATACAAGGTCTTCCCAACAAGTGCTTAGTGATGTATTCAAGATCTACAGACTACCTCCATCTCCCTTAACCTCTCTAAACCATCCTGCAACCTCAAAGCCTTATTTTGTCTAATGGTGCCCTTGTAAAGTTGTCCTGCCTTTGGGTTTCTGACTCTCTCTAATCCCTAAATTTATTGTGATCCTACTAGAGTAAGCCCCTGTTCCCTCCCCCTCTCAGCAGTTACCAGAATTCCCATGATTGTGGCTGTTCAAGTCTGCAAGATTTTACTCTGTCTTACATGTATCCAGGACAGATCCAGAAGGTTTTTGCTCTCTGTAAGCAGCCAGGTCTTTGGAGTTTGTACATCCCTGAAGATTGCACCAAACAACAAGTTGTCCTCCCTAAAAGAAAGGCTCTTCAAATGTTATTTTACCTTTTTTTTTTTTAATCTTGTTGCCTTTCTTCTGTACTCCATCCTTTCATTCCCTTTCTTCCACATTAAAATTGACCCTTGTATTATCATTTTATGGACCTGTATCTTTGCTTTGATGGGCCTGTCACTGCATAGATTACTCAGGTTTCACTCAGCTCTTGCCCTTCTGCCTGTGCCAACCACAACTCTCTTCTCTGCAAGCTTTGTCCTTACCACCTCCATGATCTTTCCACATCTCTCCTGTTCCTTGCAGCTGATGAGTTTTTTCCTTCTCAAAACCACTTCTGATATGGTGAAACTCCCGAAAGAAATGCAGTCACCGTGGGCAGTGAAGGAATTAATGTGTGTGTGCATTGTCTGTCTTTTTTTCTCCACCTTCCCCATACAGACCAAATCCTCTTCTGAGATGAAATATCTCTCTCTAGTGCACAGCATACATAGACACAGCAAAAACAGATTAAGAGTTGCAAATGCCCCGAGGCACTTGGATTTGGCTCATGCACAGTACTTTAAAGTTGTGGGTTCCTCACCACAATTATGTACCAAGTTGTTCACAACACAAGGTTAATTTTGTTGATCTTCCTGTATGGAGAAAGATGATGGGATTGAACTTCCCAGAATGCTTCAAACAAACCCCCTGCCTCACTAATTTTACATAAAAGGCTGTCATTATTCAGACTTCACTACCGTCCACCTGAACTGTCCAGTTTTCCACAGTTAGCACTTATTTCTTTGTCATTTGCATGTGCAAGGAAGAAAAATAAAACAAAACAACAACAACAACAACCAAAAAAAAAAAAAAAAAAAAAAAAAAAAAAAAAAAACCACCTGCAAGCAAACAAAAAACTAACTTAAAAAAATGGGTTTATCCAAGATGAGATATTAAAAGGAAAAAGGAATCTTTTCTAAGGACTCTATTTCCACTCCTCTGTTTTGAATTCCAGTTATCAAAAAGTAAAGAGCAATAGAGTGTTGAGGAGAAATACAAGCTTACAGCTTAAGTGCAGAGATAGTCCTTGTGCCTGGGTATTGTTTAACCATTGCAAATATCAATAAGAGACAAGAGGGTTTATGTTCATCTTTTATACACCCAAATGATTTCTATGAAGAGTTATCTCAAATTGCTTTATTGCTTAAGTAGACACAGTAAATCTTGTGATATCTTTTATTGTTCAAGTAGTATTTCATAA
>VZUA01026018.1:3201-14158 GCA_013401035.1 Horornis vulcanius | reverse complement strand
ATGCACCACATCACCTACATTATTTAGGTTTGAAAAAACCAGTGAGTTCTGGTAAGTGGGATTATCCCAGCTGAGAAGAGTCTACAAGATACTTACTTGTCTGTGTACAAATCATCATTGCTGGGTGACAGCATCCCCGCAGGAAGGAAATTTGCTTTTAAATGCATTGTGGCATCATTTTCCACCACTGCTGTTCTGAAAGGAGTTCAGATCCAACCACACATACATTTAAGGCATTATTTGCACGCATGCAGCTGCTTCCCACGTACATTATGGTAATAACCACGTGATAAATTGCAGAGCTACATGAATAAATTACATTCACTATGAACCTTTGACTGCACCACTTGCTCTCTGCCCACTAATCCATCTCTGCTGACATGTCTTTGACACTCTAAACCTCCAAGCAGCTTCAAGCAGCCACTGTCTAAAAACAAGTGAAAGTCATGTGCCCCACATGAGATTGTTTTACTGCGTTCTTTCCTTAATCTTGAAATACATTTTTCCCTCTGAATAGTAATAGCACTGTGATTTAGCACTCAATAACATTTTGCAACTCATCATGTAATGCAAAAAGTTGTTCTTTTAATGAAATAAAAAGCCAAAACAAACAAACAGTCCTGCCCAGTAAAACTTGTTTCTTCCTTTTAGTGCAGATAAACATTGCAGCAGTTCCTACCTTAAGTAATTCTGTACGTTTGTGAAGGCCTTTGTTATCAGTATGCGCGCTAGTTAGAACAACAATTTTGAAAAAAACACAACCAGGCAAACAAAGAACATTTTGATTAAATCTAAGTGTTAAAAACGGTGCCAGAACTCCTCTTGAAAACATTTGACCGCACCAGGTCATCAGTGCTATGATGTGGGATGAAGGTTTGCTTGGGAGTGACCTGAGATTACAGCTGTAGCTCACTTGCAACTTAAACCTGTGAGATGCAGAAGGCCACCAGAATCCTCACACGAGAAGCAGAGAATGGGGAGTAACTGGGGAAGAGAGAGAGCACGTAGAATGAGAGTGTGTACTTAGCTACACAAGTGTAGAGTGACTGACTCTTTCGTGATAAACTCTGGGATTTGTTTCCAGGATAGATGTAGATTGTACATATAAACTATATTTAGATGTGCATTGATAATGGCTTGGCTTGCTTGAGACATAAGGAAAATGACAGAAATGTTTAATGTTCCTAAGGTACTGCCCGTGGCTCACAGCAGAGCGTTCTCATCCCTAAAAATGCTTTGTGTCTATCTGTACTATAGCTACCTGTAAGAATTAGATATTTCCTTCAAAACGAGGTTTTATGTATTTTGTAGAGTTGAGCCTTTGGCATTTTTGAGATCTTTTATTTTTGTGCTCACTTTTAGTTTTAGAAAACCAGATAAGAAGATAGCACTGACATTCTTGGAGAAAGTGGGCAGTGGAAAAAGGAGTTCTTTCATGTTAGGCATGTTCTTGTGCTAAAAAATCCCAAATTTGAAGTGACAAAGATGCAAAGGTTTCTCTTCAGCGTGGTGAAGTGCCAAACTGGCTTATACAAATGCTTGGTTTTCTTGTTGTAAGTACTGGCTCTGTTCCTGCTAAACCTGTACCACTGTTTTGTTATTGAAATCAGGTTAGCACTGACTTGGAAAAGAACAGGGTCTTTTCAG
Source organism: Horornis vulcanius (assembly GCA_013401035.1). NCBI lineage: Eukaryota > Metazoa > Chordata > Aves > Passeriformes > Scotocercidae > Horornis > Horornis vulcanius. The sequence continues at coordinate 12,511 of VZUA01026018.1, read as the reverse complement.
CTATTCTAATAATAAGCAAGGGTACCAAGCAGCCAAATATGCTTCTGCAGGATGACAAGGAGGTTGAAGCAGCCTCCTGTTTCATTTGCATGTCAGTTCCTTGATCAGGTTTACTAATTTTCTGCTCACCAAATGGACTAAGGTGCTAGCTGTTGAGTCTTTGTCAGCCTTAGGTGTAATATAGATTAGATCCTTGAAACAAGCCAAACTGAGAATTTCATTCAAGTCCTGCTGGGAGATTATGGTAGAATCTAAGGCAGTCAGTGAGAGTAGTTGATAATAATCTGCAATAACACACAACGCAGCTGTGCATTGCCATGTGTGCAAGCATACAATACAGAGGAGATGGGTGGTTAAATTGGCCCCCTACTTATTTCAGCATATTCCCCATAGTATTAAATGTTCTTAGAAGCCCGTGATGAATTTGTACTTAAAGAGCTTGTTTAATTGACAGACTGAACATCAGGGCTTTGCATATGTAAATTTGTTGCAAAATATAACAGCCCTAGTTGGCAGCTAAAACCAGCATTTGGCAGCTCACCACTTGCAGGTACCGTTGTGGTGTGTCCCCCCCCCAGCCCGAACAGCATTTGTAGGTATTATGGGGAGCATGCGACAGAAAAACTATACCACAGTTGCTTTTAGGCATCTATTCTGAGAAAAACATTATAGTTTCTAGTGACATTCAATATTGACAGCTCATGAGATTATTCTGAAACCTCAAACCCCTGGAGTCCTGCAATTATGATTATGTGAGATTCTCAGCTTTCATTTAAAACATCAGCTTTATTTCCTTAGTCCTTCTGGTTCAGGGAAGAGTTTGAAAATGAAACCAAGGAATTCAAAAAGCAGAAGTCAAATAAATAGCCTTCCAAATTATTATTTGTTTAAAATCTCATCAGATTTAAAGTCATTCAGGATTTCTAAAGCTTGGAAAGGATTTTTGCTCAAGAGAAGAGATGCATGAAAGAAACTTACAAACAAATAAGTGGCTAAGAGCAGTGAACACTTAGTTTCTAATTGTGGAGTTGCATGTATCTGTAAGGAGGATGTGACAGGATCCCTCCAGGATAAACGGCTCTCCTCCTGCCTATGGGATAACCAGCACTGAGGGGAAGGGTTCACTGGTCACCTCTGGCTTCCCTGTCCATCTTAAAGTAACCTCTAGTGTCTCAGAGTGAGGTACATATGCTGGCAGAGGGTGCATGACTGCTTTCTGTGGTATTTCTTCGAGGAAATTTGGGCATCTTTTGTCAGTCACAGACTTGGACTGAACAGCCGCAGTGTTTGAGCCAGCGTGACCCCTTCCTGCAGGTCTGTAATTTATGAACTTTGAGCATTTGGCATTGCTAAGTGTGTGTCTGGCACCATATGCTTGTGTGTCAGCCTGGGAGGAGAGAGGAGAGAGGAAAAGAGAAAGAAGCTATTCGCATTTTCAGGTTTGAACTGCAGGTTTCACTGTGCAGAGACACTGAGCAAATTTTGAAGGACCTGGTGGTGCTACTTCTTGTGGCCTGCAGCATTTCAGTGTGAAACAAATCTGCTCAAAATCCTTGGGAGTAACTATCAGTCAGTGAAATCCACTTCTGTCTTTGTAAAAAGAATTCTACAATACTCTGTCCAGTCATAAAGAGAAACAAACCTGACTTCTCATGACCATCATCTTTTGCTCTACCAGAATAGTGCTTAGGTGGCTTCTGGCTTTCCTTCTGAAACACGTGCCAGCTATATCCCTGGTACAAGTGCCAGGAACCTGATGATGCTGCTCACAGCTCAGGGACCTGTCACCCAGTCCCACCTGCCCTGCACATGGCCTGGCCCTGCTGCTGAAATCCAGCCTTTAGTTTGGGGTTTGCATTCAAACCTGAGCCAGGATTACTAAGCAAATTCATCATGAGTTTGACCAGGAGACTCCTAGTGGCTATTGCTGTAATTTGCAAACCAGAGACGGATTTATGTTACCGACCTGTGTTTACAGCTCAGATGGCAATATAAAAATATAATTTTCCATTTGTGTTTAGACCTAGATATCATAATACTATCCCAAAGGCTAGAAAATGATGAAATTATCATCAGTTATGGTTGCCTGCAGCTACTTTCCTTTGTAGGTTAAATAGAAGCTTGAAAAGGAGCCTGCAGATAGGAGTCCTGTGCATTTGTACAATTTATATAGCAGAAACGCTGATGACAGTAGAAATTTGAGCCCTTGAGTGCTACTCCGTATTTCATAGCAAATCAAAACTAAATTAAGAAACAAAGATTATTAAAAAGTATTCTGCACATGTAATTCTGGCATAATATTATGAGGTGGACATTAAATTTTTCCCTCTGAGACTTTCGGCATCATTAATACAGCATTCCTTTAATTACAAGTAGGCTCATATTCCTTAAAAAGGGGGAAATACTGTGCAGCATAGATAGTGATACCAGTATTATGTTTACTGAAATAATTAAATGAACAGATACTTTTCTGAGTAATGGACAAATCACAATGTGAAATAAATTATTTTTGAAAGCATTTTGGCATTCATACATACTTTCTCAAGTGAGACATTTTAAAACAGTGTTGTGCAATATCATTAAAAGACGCTGTTAAGAAAAAAGCTTTTTTTCCTTTATGGGCAAAATATGAATAAAAATGAAGGATTCTAGATTCAGTCTGTAGAGTCTTACAAGATAGGATGGGGTAGGATGGGAACAGGAACAGACGAGTATTGCTGCTGTCCTGTTTAAAGTGGATTTTCATTGTACATTTTGAAAGTATGTACAGCTCAAAGTTACTGCAGACTTTATTTACAACATCTGCATTCATCTAATTTGAACTCTTTGGGCACATATAAATATTACAGCTGTTGCAGTTTTCACTTTAGGAGAGCACCTTTGCCTTCAGGAGGCGGGGTTTTTATTTTGGTGCCTCCTTTTAAGTTACTAAATATTTCATTTCTAATACTTTGAGACCTGTGAGTTTCAGCCCCTGCCCATGGTCCTGTTCCCAACAGGGCAGGACAGCTCAGCCCCCACGGCTGAGGCTGTCCCACCCCAGCCCCACTGAGCCCCTCAGCAGCCAGCGGGGCAGCAGGGACACGAGGGGCACTGGCTGTCCCTGACTGTGCCCCCAGGGACACGAGGGGCACTGGCTGTCCCTGCCTGTGCCCCCAGGGACACGAGGGGCACTGGCTGTCCCCCCAAGGACACAAGGGGCACTGACTGTGCCTGTGCTGTGCCCCATTTCCCTCTCACTGGGCAGCGCCTCATGCCAGCCTACCTGTGCCTCTGCAGCACCTGCTGCACACTCTGCAAAGGCTCCTTGGTCCTTGTGGGAAGGGATTCCTTGGTTTCCTGCAAGATTTTAAAAAATGGATACACTTAATGACAGCAGGAATAAAAAAAGAGTTTGGTTAAATCTTTGTTTTCTTCCAACTAGAAGCAATCTAAAAATTATTAATTGTTCATAAATCAAAACTGAGGATTGGCTGTAAAACAGATTTGCATTTCATTCATTATCACACATCAAGATTCTCCAGTAAATCATTAGCAGCACTCTGTCCAGTTGCCTTTTTTTTTTTCCCTCCTCAGTTACACTTTGGGTATTGGAATACTTTCAAGCCTTAAACAAAACAAAAGCACGCCTACAAAGTACTTCAGTTGTTAAAAATATTTGAGGGTAAAACAGGGTTACTAAACAAAATTGCAGTTTCTGCGTATTTTCAGTTGCAGTTTTAAAGCACATGTCACTAGTATGTGTAGAAGAGCATCCTTTTAAGGAGATTTGTATTTTATAAATACACTTTGTAAAAGCAGCTGTTAAGCATTTTCTAGCATTGCCTTTATTCCATTTGCTACTTGCTCTTCTGGTTTGGTTTGTTTTCCCCCTGAAGTTAGCTGGGAATAGTAGACATTTTTAGACAATTATTGTAATAAAAATTGATCTTAGAAGGCAAGGAACTTTGCCGGTGGAGATTGTGACTCTCTGGATGAGGTTCTTAAAAATATCTGAGCTTGTGCCTCCCCCCGCTGCTCCCTCCTCCCTGGCCCCCAAAGCACTGAGATGGGTACATGGGGGGAGATAACCCAAGTACCCTGTGGGAACTTGGAGTTTTGGCCTTGTTTGGGTATGGAGCCAGCAACACCAATTTGACAAAGAAATAAATATCTTCCACTGTAAAATAAATACCCAGACGTCCACGGTGAATGTGAATGGCTTGCTGTCAATGCAGTTGGACCAGAAACATCCCCTCAGCAGCACCTTTAGTGAAGTAAAATAATACTACCTTATAAATAAAATATTTACTAGACCTATTGTAATTTGAACTGCGGCTGGTGAGACAGAGGTGATCTCGAGCCCGTGACTCACTGCAGGGAGACTCCTGACAAGATTCCCTGGGGTGCAGGGAGACAGTGCAGTGCAGCAGCACATCCCAACTGGGGCTCCTCAGCCAGGCTCCTGGGCTGACAGGAGGCAGAGCTGGGTGACCCCATTTCTTATCTGCTAGAAAGCCTGAACTAAGAATTTTTCCAGGATGGTAAATCCTCCTTTCAGCAGAGTGACCTTTGCTTCCCAACCTGCTGGTGTCAGGCAGGCAGCCTGGAGGAGCAGAGCTGCAGCATCTCCCCCTCAGTTTGCTTTCACACATTTTGGTCAGGGGCACCATGCCCTGTGCTCCCAAGGGAGCTGTGCAGTGTCAGGCTTTTCAGGCTGAGGACACTGTACAAGGAGCATGATATTATATTTCTTCCCACTGTCAAGTGGGACAAGTCTCAGAATGTGAATTTTGGATTCATTTGGCAGAACTGGGCAGAGATAGTTTTACGCTGCTCAGGTTTGTCCAAATTATCTGGATAAACACATTTTTCCATCTTCATTTAGTACCTGTATATCTCTGAACCCCAGAGTTTCGTGTCTCTTTCTTGCCGAGCTTGTACTTTGTGAAAGCTAAGAATCATTGCAAACCAAATGCAAGTTCCTGAGGCACTTCCATATATTAAAATTTCCATTTGTAAGCATCTTGTTGAAACAAAGCCAAGTGAACTCAGCTGAGAGTTCTACGAGCCTAGTGTACATCAGGACAACCATTCTGGTTAGTGGGCTCCCCAGAGTCCTTCAAGAAGGCAGAAATCAGTAAGTTGACTCTCAAGTAATAATTTTAACATTTAGACATTTATGTTACTTTAAAAGCATCCAGTCCTAATACAACCCAAATCACCCTCATTCAAAAAAAAAAAAAAAAAAAAAAAAAGGTACAAACTAAGACAGTAATCTGCACTTCCATCCCTTCTGCTCTATGCTGGGAAGCAGAGAGGGGAAAAATACAGACAGGCATTAGCAATCCCTCTTGACAAAGTATGGAAATTGCCCATCTCATTATGCAAGGATGAAAACCTGTCATTTACTTGAAAAGAGTGTAGAAAGGGCTGAATCTGTGGGAGCTGGTCAATTTCAGTGTGAGTATCACTGCCACTTTTTCTTCTTTTAATACTGGTACTGTTTTGCCAAAACTGCCATTTCCAATACATAAAATAACATACCTACTTAAGAGTAGCTAAAGCCGGGTGAGATATCTGTTAATCCAGGTATTTCTTGACTTGTTTCAAGGCCAACAAGTGTTGTCTGAATATGAAAATAAAAAAATAATCCCAGATACTATTAAGGCCGTTGACTGATGAGATGCAGATCCCTGTGTAGAATGGAACACTAATCTCCCTAGCTAAAAAAATAGAGGTAGCTCTGTACCCATTTTACTTGTAGAAACAATGACTGTTGTATACATTTCAGGTATGGAAATTTCTGTTTTCACAGGTCACTTGTGGTGGCATCATCTTGATCTACAAGTACAAATATAGCTAAGGACACAAAAATTCTTGGCATTGAGCTGACTTGGCAACATGCATAAGTGATTTCATGTAGCTTTGATGTTTGCTGCGTTGTATTTTCTGGAAAATGGTTTTTCTTCTTATCTTCTAGTTCTTTAGGCAGATTGTTTATATGGAATTTAGGAATAAAAAAAACAGGGAGGAAAGAAAAGGGTGCAGATGAATTTTAATTATATTTACTACCAGCAAGAAATTGTACTATATCAGGGATATTTTATGTCAGGCTTCAGCCCAGAGAGAATTTTTATAGCTAAGTAGTTGTAAAACCTCTAAAAGAAGACACCATTATGATGAAAGGAGCATTTTTTTACATGTACGTGCCATGTCTTTCCAACATCTTGGTGCATTTTAGATTTTTATCTGTAAAACTGTCACGAGCCACATTTTCACTCATCAATTTGATTTTTATCAGCTACACCTGCTCATAAGACACTTTCCTCCACTGAAAACCAGAAACAGAGCTACTTGTGGGTGACATTTACAAGTGACTGGGGCTAGGGGGATGGTAAAAAAAAATAAAAAGGAATAGCAAACAACTACACAAAAGCCCTCATCCTCTAAAAACAATGCAATGTGCATAGCTCTAGGAAAAAAAGTACAGAATGCAATTTTCTAACTGCTAAAACAACTTTTTCTACACGTGCTGTTCTCCTCATCTATTTTTATCTCAGGCTTCCAGACTGACATGCCTCTTGGCTTCCTTGACCATATGGATCTGCCAAGTGCTATGAATACTATAGGGATAGCCTGCAGAAATATCCTAGCAAGGTGTCTCACTTCACAAGACTTGATTCAGGCTTCCAGACACGTTGAGTAAGGAGTTTAAGGGGTTCAAGCACTGTAGCTTTCCTCACTAAATTTGTGGGGTAAATCTTTGTAATCCTTTGCAGCTGAAAACTGTTTTCCTGAAAAAGAATTGGGATAAGCCTTTGAAAATAAAACGTTAAGAACATAGAAGCTTTTTGTTATCTGAAGCAATGGCTTTGATTTTTTAAAAAAGATACGCTTCAATAACTAAAAGAAAATTAGAAGTGACTCATCATGTATATTTCATGCCTAAGAGCTAGTGTTTGACTTTACATCAACAGGACTTAAAATATGATCTTCCATTGAAATTAATGTGTCCCCGTGTTAGGCAACAGAAGGACTCCTACTGACAGCAATGGATGGCAACAAAATACAGCTTCCTTAGTAGTGAGCATTTATTCTCTGCTCTGTGCCAGTTGGAAACTCTCAACTGGAAACCATAAAATCATCTTAAGTAAAGGTAAAGTTTATTGTATGCCTTTATATTCTAATATTTTTCTTGTCAGAAGCAATTTCACTGGAGTTCACGTATTTCCAGCATTTTCAGTTTTAAAATCTTCTTTACACATTTTACTGGTGCTGGGTTTTGGATTGGTTCAGCTGTTGTGAGCTTCAGTGCAAGGCTCTTTGTCCCTAGTGACAAAGCAGCTTTTGGATAATGGGACATTATCCTTTTTTTTTTTTCTTGGGTACAGCTTTGGGGCACACAAGAATACACTGAAAGGATCTAGCTGGAAAGTGCCAGCTAGGATACATAAATAGAATACATAATAGGGTTTGCATATTAAAATATAAAACTCTTGCTTTATGCATCTCATAGATTATTTGTAAATAATTGAAAAGGACACAAGACTATTATTGACTAATCTTTCCACAGTTCTCTATTACTACACCATCATTGCTTGTAGCACTCAAACATTAGTCAGGCATTATCAATCATGAACTTCATATTTTATAAGTTTAAAAACGGGACTCAGAAAACACTACAATAGTTGTCCTTCCTTTGTTAATCAGAAAAGGTGGGGGTTTCAGCAGAACTTTTTGTCAAATTTTATGCCTTGACAGAAAGTATGTCTTTTTTTCAATGTTGAACAGTGGACTGATGTCTAAAATGCCACATGGCATTTTAGAAATGCAAAGTGGTTGATGAGGACCTGCTCACCATGCTGCTTTTCCCAGGTTCTTGCTCTCTAGGACAGTAAATACATTGCACGAGCTCAGAAAAAGCAGGCACAGCCCCTTTACAAGGCAGTGTTCAGCTCTCCCAATCAATAACAATCTGACTAAGAATTTGAAGTAAATCTTGTTCTGGTGATTGTATCTTGTCAAGGGCCTCGTACTACAAAGTGATGGGTTTGGAATAATAAAATTATTAGAACAGAATAGATTATAAGATCAGAAACAAAAATCAGAAAGCAGCAGGGTACCACTGAATTATCGGGGGCTTTTTTCAGTTCCCATCCTCAAGGTCATTACACCTCTACTAATGCAACCATCAACATCCTCCTCCTGTCAGGACAGTTCTCATAACTTCAAAAGAAGATTTACAGGAGCTGACCAAGAAAAAATAATGTTCTTCACAAATTATTACAGAGATGAATGGCACCTGTGCCTGTGATGACCTGTTTTAGCACTTTCTTGATGACACACCTGACATGAGCTTCTCTCAACTCCTGTCATCTAAGCCACAGTTGGTTCTCCTGTCTTTCAGCCTAGCCAACCACCACTGCTGCAGAAAGCAAAAGGGCAATGCTGAGCAAAGCTTTGCTGTCACCATCTTTACTCTGAGTTAGTAATTGTTTTGTTGATTATGAGCTGTATAAAGCATCACAGGAAAAGCAGGACAAGTTTACTTTTACACTGATGAAATAAATCATAAATTGGAAACACTTTGTAATTCAAAATTACCCCTCCAACCAAGGATCAGGTGCACAGCATTTTGCTGAAACACATGTGAACATTGGCAGTGCCGCTATAGGAAAGTGCAGGTGCTGAAGAAGAGGACAATAAACCTCCTCATCTGAGCTAGTAGGGAATGGTGTTCTTGGTGGCACAGCCTGCCCTGTATCCAGCACACAGACTGCTCCAGCAGGTGCTGCAGCCCCTCCCAGCAAGCCATGCACATGCAGAGAAGCATACAGCAATGCTGCCTATCGGAAGATGCTAACAGAGATCACTCCTGTTTCTGTGTGAAACTTGAAGGATTCTTGGATAATTTGTTTCCAGTAGGAATCATCTTTCTGCCACATAAGCAATGCAGGTGAGATTCAACAGTATTGCCACTGAGACTTTGTTAGAAGACATTATCTAGCCCATAAACACCCAAGACAGAGGAACTTGTAATTGAGCCTGCAATACTACTGTAGCTGACAACACAAACTTATTGCAAGCCTGCACATTGGAGATCTTCACATGCCAGGTGATTGGGCTCAGTTATTATTGGCTTTAATTACTTACAGTGTTCTGACCTAGGTTTCTTAATGCTTTATACAGAAAAGCAATACAGATAGTGAGTACAACAAAATGCAGGGATGCTTTACAGGTAATTCACAGAACTTTAAGCTAATGAGAAAAGAGAGTCCACTCGTACAATATCTTTGTCTCAGTGTCTTATTCTGCAATCAGTAGAAAC
>VZUA01026002.1:0-12745 GCA_013401035.1 Horornis vulcanius | reverse complement strand
ATTCATTCTATTCCATGAAACAGCAAGATTCCTGTTGAGTGTAATGGGATCATTTCAAAGAACATGAGAAAATAGGATTCCATACCCTATCTTATTGTAAATTGCCCACATGTAAAGCCACATTATATTCTCACAAAGAGACCTATCTAGAGCAATCTTTTTTGAATTTGTGAGAAGTAGACTGAAGGATTGGAGATTTCTCAGCTATACAAAACTCCCTCCAAACCTCTCCTGAGATTCCAGACACAGACTGCAGATGCTATCACTTTTTGTTTTGTTTTGTATGTTTGATCAATTTGGCTTTGATGACCCAAATGCTACGAAACTTCCTGTCCCATACTGGTAACAGCAGAAGTGATTTTGAATAAGAAAAATATCTTTGCACAGCTACAACAGCACCCAAGGTTTTTAAAATGGTTGTAGATGTTTTCCCCCTAAGACAGTAGGAGCTTAAAGGATATTACCCTTTTCCTTCCCCATCTCTGACTCAACAGCAAACATTTGCAGTACTCCACTGATCTGGGTTCAAATATGAAAAAAAACAAGGCAATTCCCTTCAGTAAGTAAATGCTGATATAATCAATCCCATCATCTTTTCATCTCATGGAAAAATGCACTGAATAAGCCTTATGTGATTATTACAAAGTGCCCAAGTTCATAATTGTCATATAACAAATTCTCTTTCCTACTTCTAGCTTTAAGGAATCTACTTATTGCAATTTAAGTGAACTTACTCTGCCTGTCTGCTGCTACAGCTAAATTATACTTTAGCTTAGTTTGAAGAACTCCACTTATACCAGGAGCTAGGGTAAGGAATTCATCCTAGAGGGACAAGACTGTCTCAGAAAGTGTAAAAGATACCAGAAAAGATTAAATGCAATCAAAAGAGTACAGTGGAGGGGGGGTAGGAGGAAGACTAAAAATAAAAGATGATAGAAAACCACATAAGGAGTAGAGAACTGAAAAAGAGACACAGAACTCCTTACATCAATGTTTAGCCTGTAAGAAGGCAACTCAGTGCTTCTCTAAATGACTTGCTCCCCAAGGGTTCTCAGTTCCTGGCCAGGGACCTGTGCAGTGCTTTTATGACAATTTTCCACGCAGATTTTCTCTTCCAAGTGCCAGCTGTCCAAGGCTTAATATTTTCACATTTCCAAGCCTTCCCTTAGGTGCACACATTTGAAGAGGGTTGAAGGGAGAAGAAATCACTACCAAATCATGAAAATACAAATCCTGTATCTCTAAGATGACAGGTCATGCTTTGCTGAACACCAGAATATGCTTAAATGGCAGATGCTTTCAGCTCATACTGGAATCTACTTGCTTTAGTTTTGGCCGTATCAGACTAGAGCTACTGATTTTTGGAGTACTTAGGCAGATAATGTGGTTGACAAGCTAAATATTAATCTAGACAATTAAATGACAAATATGATGGGAACATGCAAGTCTGAGTTGATGTGTCTCAGGCTGTGTTTCTCTGATTTTAGAATGAATGCCGTAAGCTGAATAAACAATTTGTATCTGCACTATTCCCACACAGAGACATCAGAACTCATTAATCCCTTGTTAAGTAAAAAGAGCCCTCCCTGTCAATTCCTTGCTTGTGTTGAAAAGCAAGCTCAGCAACAGCATTATTGAGCATCCATGCACCTGTGCAATAGATGATAGTAGGAATTCCACTGCCTCTTACAAAAGGCAGTGTCTTACAGGACAGCTGAGGTCGAGGCAAAAGCATACAGAGAAAAACATTACAAGGTCCTTTGGAAGATATTGGATATTTTTTCCCTCTTAGAGTTTTAATAATGAGTATCTTATTTGTATTATCTTGATAATTGATAAACTGCATACTATGCTTGATTCATGCAATAGTGTTTGTTTAAACTCGAGCACACACAACATACATGTTTTATCTGATAGGTTCTATGCTGAATAATGGGACTGATGCTGGCCCCCAATCAAGAGCTTTTCCTTGATCTTCCCAAATCCTATTTCTTTTATATTTGATTTAAAATAAAGCCAAGCACTGCATCTCAGCTGTCAGCAGCAAGTAAGAACTGCAAGACAGAAGAAGGCAACCACTTCATCCGCCTGTGTGACAGCTCCTGGTGCCAAGCTAAAGCAGATTTTGCAGCACTGCCTGACAATGCAGGGAGAGCTTAGGTGGAACAAACTGTTCAGCTCTGAGCTGGGGTGGGAGAGTATTGACAGCCCATACAAAACAAGGAGCAGGCTTAATGTCTCAGTGGAGACATTAACAGGGCTCTGTGGGTGCTGTGTCAGCACTCCCACACAAAGCACCCACACCACCGCTCACAGCCAAATCACTGCACTTGGAATTAAAGAAGGAAGAGACTCAGATCTGTAATATTTCATAATGTGAGCAATGGCTTTCAGAAGCCAGCATTTAGTGGGTTTTTTAGCCCAAATTTCTAATGAATTTTATTTTATTCCATACAAAGAGCAAAATATCCCAAATTATAAATTACTTAGGAAAGTGAATAATACTGGCTCATATTTGGATGGAATTTAATTGAACATGAAGACACCAGAATTACACATCTCTTCCATCAGAATAATTTTTCCAAATGAAAAGGAGTTTTCTGACAAAAAATTACATGAAGCCAACAGAAACAGCAGTACTCATTCAGCCCAAATGAACATTTAAGGGACCTGCCAGCCTGACATACAAGTGCTTTGGTTATAAGCACATCAGGAAACGAGAAAAAATGACAAAGCGTCCATAAACTTTACTTAGAAATTATAGGTTTATCTACTGCCCTTTCAACTAGTTTATTTTCTGTTGCAGCAGCCCTCTCATTAGAGGGTAGAAATGAGCCCAGACACAGACTCCTTGTCTATCCCAGCATGAAAAGGGCCCTGCTTTATTCCTCTTTACACCTCAGCCATCCTGACCCCAACCATTCCCTGCCTCTGCCTGCAGCAGCTCCTGCTGGAGGGTTCCCTTGCAGCCTCTGACTGCTGCTTATTCCCTGCTGAGCTCTGACTGCAGGGATCAGTTTGCAGGCTCTGACTGCAGCTTTTACCCAGCCAGACTGTGACTGCAGGTTCCACCAACAGCTCTGACTGCACACCCACACTGACCTCACTGCAGGGATGCTCTCTCCCAGGATCCTTCTTCATGATCCTCTTGCTCTCTCCTCCTCAAGGTTCCTCCTCCATGATGATCCTCCCCTCAGCAGCTCAGCCACTCCCTGTGATCACATTTACCTTTATTGGCTACAGCTGTGACTCCTCAGGGCCAGGCTGTATTGGGTAATTAACACAGCTGTTACTGATCAGGGGCCAGCTCACCTGCATTCCCTTCTACAGTTTCCCATAGCAAAGCCAAGTATGATGGAAGCTATCTTAAAAAGCACATCCATGGAAACAGCCAGTGAGCAGCACACTTGGCTGCAGCAAGGCAGCCTCAGGAGCAGCAGAGGTTTGCCACTGAGCAGGCTGGGTTTGTTTGCAGGGAGAGCTGAAAGCCACTTGGTGACAGATGACAGTGCCCAAAGAGAGCAGCCCAGTGTGTGCCCGTGCTCACTGCCCACAGCTCGGCTGGCAAGCAAATGCTGCAGTTTGTTCCTGCCTGTACAATGCAGATATTCAATCCTAAATTGAGAATAATTGGATTAAAGCTAAATTAAGTTTGGAATGTATCTATAATCCTTCTATTGCCAGAAGGAATTACCGAGGCACTCACACAAACTACTGCTCTACTAATTGCTATGACATTGTCCAATAACTGAAGGTAAAAATAGTAGTAATGCTGATAAGAAGCATACAAACCACTTAAGATTTAACTCATAGTAAAGAGTGGCAGTCTAAATCTCTTAACATCCTGTAATTTCTTTTTGTTTAGATTTTTTCTTTTAATTGAGTATGCTCATTAATGTTCACGAAGTTTATAGTCAAGGTTTATAAAACTCATTTTTCTCAGTTTCAGCTTCTGATTTTTATTGCTTTGTTTCATTAACAACAGTGACTTTTTTTTTCTATAACAAAAGATAAGAACTGGGAAATACAGGAAAAGATATAGAGAATAAAAAGGGTTATTTCAACCTGTCATGAACAATGTCTAGTAAAAGCCTAAATTTTATTGTAAATTTTTTTTAAAGCACTTTAATGTGTTTAAGTGGCTAATGGATGCAGAGGTGAACCACCAATGCTGTGCTTCTCAAGCAAAATGAGGCACTTACATGGAAAAAATTTTTGCAATAGAGAGACAATTACTTTTTTATATCCTCCTTGGAGCAATAAGGTTACTCTAACAATCTTGAACACAGAAACCACTTGTTTTATCCTTTATTCCCTATTGAATTTCATTTGCTACATTCTGGCTTAAAGTAGCTAAAGAGGAAGGAACTTCACATACAAGTTTTCAAGCAAATTACTTGTTCTGTGAAAAGAAATTTTCATAATGTCGGTAGTAAACATCTTGGCTCATAAAAGCTTTCTAGGCCTCTACTTTTCAGTAAAAAGCAGCTGGAATTATAGGAAACTTGTGAAAATGTAGGTTTTTCATAGCACTTTGTAGTGAAGTATGCATTATTATCTCTTATGCATTTGTGCTGCATCTTTGATATAAAACCAAATCACGTATATATATGTATATATCTGTTCCTTCTCTTCCTGAATTTATATTTCTGACAGAAGATGAATGACCTCTTTCTTTCTAGTTCCATCTTTTATTTTGTATGTTAAAGAAAATACATTAAAAAGTGTGGCTGCATCTATTATTGGCTGTTTTCCTCCCTGTGAGATAGAAAATCATTGGCACTCACATCTGGAGTGTCACAGGATGAAATGAAAGCTTCATAATGAAAAAAACCTCAGGGAATGCACTTTTCCAGGCACCCAGTTGAAAAGATTTTTCAATGCAATCAACTATTAGAAACAGAGAGTTTGGAATATGGATGACTTCTAGTCGATTTCTAGCAAGAAATAGGAAATATATTATGAGCGTAGGATTGAGAAAAAACTGTGGATTTAGCTCTGATATCTAATTCTCCTGAATTTTCATACGTGATCCAACAACAACTGCATTTTTTTGATAATTTGTGGAATCTGTCCCTAAGGGCATTAGAAAATTGAGATAAAATGACAGAGGAGTTGCCAAACTCTTTGCAATATGGCAGCAGAGGTTTTGGTTTGTGACACGAATGACTCTGACCAAGTGACAGAACAAAGTTAGGTATTAACAGCAGGTTTAGAGGTGTTTGCAAGTATATTTCTACCTGATCCACCAGACAGGTTTTGAGAAAACAGGCCTATTTTTTTCCAGGACCCTGAGTTTGTGCTTATACTGTTTTATACCGTCAAATCTTTAACATTCTATTTTTTTACACTTTCTGTGAAGGAAACTCTGAAGAATTAAGGCTCTTTTCCTTGTTCTTGTTGTTTTGATTTGTATTTTTTTTTTTTTTTAAGAAGGGAAATACAAAGGAACACCAAAAGGTATTTCTCACCTGATACAAGTTCAAATCAGTGCAAGGGATTGAGGTTTGGCCTTTGAAGCCAGGAACTAAACAGGAGCAGCTGAACCATAGCTGAGAATCATTGTCTGCAAGATATGAAAAGGTCTGACCAGTCTCTGCAGCTGGGCTGACCACACTTTAGCCTTTTGCTCAAGCCCTAAAATATTCAGCAGTGTCCCAGAGAAGTTTTCATGGCACCTATAAAAGAAGATTGGAACAAGAAACTGCTGTTGACTGTTAGACCACAGAGAACTCCATGGAATAAAGTCATCTAGTACTTGTATATTTAACAGTTCAGACCGCATATACTGTCTTGTTCGTTATAGATTATAAACCTGCTACAGGCACACAATATATATATTTGTACATTGATATGAATTAAAAATTGAAAAGTGAGGGTATACTTTCTTTTGGCAGCCTCTTAAAAAGAATGAAAAATTGACAACATCAGTGAAATGATGAAGAATGATTTCAAGAATGAAAAATTCTGTAACATCACCGTTGTCCTGCAGTCATACACACAGACACAGAGAGAAAATGTAGCCCCTTTTTTAAACTGATTTTGTTTTGCTGTTTTCTGTTTTGTACTTTAGATGGCCAACTTAGAAAAAAAGCCCAAATAGGTAGTTGGTGGTCACTGCTCAGATGGCAGGGGATGGACAAGAGCTTTTTGCTATTTTTTTCCCTTTTCAGCATTTCAAGTCTTCAGCAGGTAAATCTGCCCCCTCCAGTTCAGCATGGAAATCTTCTCACAGCAGAAAACGCTTCTTTGGGAATACAAAATCAATTCCTGTCCGAAGTAAACTGGGCAAAGTGTTAGTGCAAGCCATTAGAATACTTTTGATTGAAGGAGCCCTGTTAAGATTCAAGGCAAGCAATATTTTTTTATCAGGTCTCCAGGTCTGATGGACCGCATCCACTGATTTTAGGAGGTAATGAAGGTGCCAAAGGCCGTGCTGCCATGATTTGTGGAGATGGCATTCAAAACCACTGGGCATTCATGACTAAATCCCCTCCTGATTTCCTCATGCCTTTTAACATATATAACAACTCAGAAGTCACTTTCACTTTTTTATTAACTCTGATTTCTCTTATATGTTTAATTGCTGTTTAACTAAAAAAAAAGGGGGAGATACTGCTCTTTGGGGCTATCAAAAACTGAAACATTCTGATTTATTTAAAGATTTCCCTGTTTAGCCAAGGTATTTTACCCGGCCAAAATGCAGATTTCCCTCTTCAAGAGTAAGAACATGGCAAGCTTTTCTGCTTTTCTGAAAAGTATGACAAAGTAAGAGCCAAAAAAAAGTTATTATTTTATAACAGACATAGAAAATACATAGGAATCGACAAGAGAATTATTTCATGATCTCTGCTTTTGTTGGCAATTATAGCAATGGTATCTGCTTTTCTGAAAATCCATTTCTAGAACATAAGCAAGTTAAATTACTGAAATTACTTTATAAAGTCATACAACTACATATGACAATTTGTTTTCTGGAACAATTTCCTAGAATCAAAAAAACCTCTCTGGATTTCTAACCTACAATAGTTCACTAATGAGAAATTGCGTTGAGTAGGGGAAAAAATGAAATGCTTAGAAATATTCAGGGTGTTCTGGGTTATCTGAAGTTGGTGACAGTTATGAATATCTGAAAGGAGCAGCACTGTCTTCAGTAACCCAGCATGGAAACATGAGCCTGCCTTCCAAAACAGCCACACTGGGTGACCATTAGACCCCCTAAAGCCGCCCTATTTGGAGATTTTAGTAATGTTTTTTACAGTTTTGAATGACAAAGAAAGTTATTCCAGGGCTGTAACTGAGGACAAAGCCCTGTCCTCTAAACGTTTGTGCTTATAAATATGCTAATCTTGCTATCGTTTTGCCTTGAAAGGCAGCAGCCTTTCCTTTACAGCTCCTGACGTGCTTTGATGTGCTGCCCACTTAACTGGTTTAGATGGTATTTTAAACCAGAGTTTAAGAGCATCAGACACCACTGTCACCATCTTCAAAAAGAAGCTGTTGTTGCTGTAACCAAAGTTTAATAACCATGTGGGAGGGAGACAAGTTCAAAGCAGAGATGGGAGACTTGGGACCTCAGTAACATCTGGTGCCTTTTTCACAGGTTACGAGAGTTAAATTGCGCAGCGCTCCAGAGAAACGATTCTGTTTGCTTCAACATCCAAAGATAATGCAAGCCACGGAGGAGGACAGGAGGGTCAGGGATCTTGATAAATCAAGTATTTAGAACAGTCTATCTCTTTCCACAGTACCCATCAAAAACTCTCCAGTGCTCTTGGGCAGAAAAAGACAAGGCATTTTTTAAAGTGCAAGGATCATTTGCACTAAATACCCCTGACAAGCAAATTTATTCCAGCATGAATATTTATAACACCTGGCTGTCTGAAAGCAACCAGCTTTAAGAAGAGGTAAATAAATCTTCAACTTAGTAAATGATGTGGCTGGGAAGTTTTATATTTCTTCAGTGAGAACCAAATCTGATCCAGGGACCAATGGGGAGAATGAGATTCTTTCCTTTGAGTCCAGGGAATTTTGCAGGGCTCTTGATTTAAGTTATTAATTTTTTATTTTTAAATAATATCCAGTATTTAGAATTTTCCGTGGTGCTCAGGAAGAATGATTCAAATGTATCATAGAAAAAACAGTCCCATCCCTTCAGAGATAATGACTAAAAAATCTCCAAACACCTTTTTCAAGTTATGACTGTATTGCCAAAAACAATGAAAAACACAAACCCAAGCTTTGCATCTTTATCTTTGTTTTTAAAGAGAGAAAATTAATAACACTTTCCGCTTTCTATTTCTCCTATTGCGCCTACTCTCCTCTCCTCTCGCACTAAAGCAAGTCAGAATGGATAAAAAAAGCAGATAATACAGAGAAAAGCGAGAAGTTTTTCATATTTCTCTCACTCTCAGGTTGAAGGGTTTATTATTTTCATACAGCCCCATCCCCCAGCTGTGAGCCTCTCATAGAGGAACAAACATTCAGCCTCAGGCTCTCAAACAGGCCTCAAGAGAAGGAGTGTGGGTGATTCTCAAATTTGTTCCTTTCTCCCAACAGACAAAAGCTTTTTTATGTTTCTGATCAATTATTACATCAGTACTTGTGTAACATTGCATTTTTGCTCCCTGACTGTCAGCTAGCACCAAGAAGCATCCTTCTTTCTCCTGGCCACTTCTAAAGCCCAATTGGTCATGCTCAGCCTCTCCAAATTGGCCTTTCATTTCTTATTGGTTGATTCCTTTGTTTCTAAGCTGTCATCTACTGGGAAATTTCACCTTTGGGAATTTGGGGTAGCTGACTGAGCTGAGCATTCTTTGTTGTTAATTTACATTTCTGTTTCTGATTATAAAACCACCACAGAAATCAGGTCTTCATAGGATGAATCCTACCTTAAGCCCCAGACCAATGAATGCCACGTGTTTTTATCACATCCTGACACCAATCCTTTGAGGTGCATTTTACTGGGGCACTAAAACCTGGGAAATTGTCTAGGTCTGATTACAACTCTGGACTGGGACCTTCACTTATGAAAGACTTATCTAGGGGGAAACCCTTTCAGAATTGAAAATCTGGTGAAAAAAAAAGAATTTTAACAATTTTCTAAAAACCTTAACACTACATTTTCATAAATAATGTTTTTACAATACATGAGCTACAGTGTGAAGAGCTTGAGAAATGGATCCTTCCCAATGCCTCTTTTTTTTTTCTATTTTCAGTCACCTGGAAGTCCAGAACTGTTTGAAAATAAATTTCATGATTTTTATTTCCCAAACTACTATCTGGAATTAGAAAAAATAATTTATCACTTAAGAATAAATCTAGATTTAATTTCTCCTATTTCATAGACATTTAATAGCAAAAGCTCACAGAGAAGAAAACTTTTTGTGGCTTCCCTACATGAAGGAGGTTGAGGTTGGTTATTGGGAAAGGTTTTTCACCCAGAGGGTGGTTGGGCACTGGACAGGCTGCCCAGGGTCACAGCACCATGCCTGCCAGAGTTCCACAAACATTTGGGCAGTGCTGTCAGGCACAGGGTGTCATCCCTGGGGTGCAGGGTCAGGAGTTGGACTCAATGACCCTTGTGGGTTCTTCCCAACCCAGGATGTTCCGTGATACACAGTAAATAAATTTTAAACAAAATGAACTAAAATTAAACCATCACATTAAATTCTTCAGGATGCTATCATGATTTTAAATACCCAGAAGTTGTAAAAAACAAAACAAAACAAAAACCACCAACAAAAAACAACAGCAATTTTTCTCATTATAGTAGCACCAATACCACATAAAAGTTTATATTAGTCTTCTGGTGCAGGCATGGGAATGCAAACACTTTATTATGCATGTGGTTCTTACTGCTCCCAAAGCCGTCATTCCATGCCAGGGCTGGGAACTGCATGGCAGGGCAGTCAAGGATTTATTCTTACACATACAACAGCTTGCACTCAACATGGTTAATAAGGTACAAGGAGGAGTGATGTAGATCCAAAGGGGTATCTATTTATTTTATGCTTCTTCCTATTTTCACAAACCAAAAAAGTACCATATGTTTAAAGTCATTTTAATTGCTGAAGACTTTTATTTATTTAAAAGTTAAATGAATTGGAATTTAGGTTTCTTTCACTTTTCTTTACATTTGCAGTTCACAAACAGCATTGCCACTAGGAATTCCTGCAGTAATCTGTGAAGACTATAACAGAAAGGGCAAAATAGGAACTAAGAGAAGTTGGCTTTAACCCTAATTGAATCAATGGCTCATTCAATGAAACACCACCAAGACACATCCAGCTCAGCTGGAAAAAAGGGTTCACAGAACAGAGCTAGCCTGGGGAATTCCTCACTACAGAAAAAGGGTTGTAGAAATATATGGTGAGCTACAGAATTTTTTTTAATGAAAAGCCTGTAACGGTTTTCAGACTAAGCCAGGATTTATTCATGTATTTCAAGCATGGTACTGTACAAGAATAGCTGCAGATTCTTTGTCCTTACTGTGTTCTTGTTGCTATCCTTAAATTTGGTGTGGCATTGATCAATGTAAGGCATGACAGTGACCAAAGGCATCAGGATGCTTCAAGGACAGACTTTATGGAAATACAGGGAGATAACTTGTAACAAATTTTATTCACATCACTGTATATGCTTTACATTTTTTCCAGCCAACAATTTCCATTCAGCCCTGGCTGTAGGGAGAAGCAGAACCCTGTGACCCAAACTCCTTGTTTTGTAAATATGAATGGCACTTTGTCATGGACTTGTGAAACCACAACTGTGACTGGTTTCTCTATTTTCTTTTTTGTTTATTGTGCAGAAATACATTTGATTCCTGACACTTAGGAATGTAGGAAATTGTAAGAAATGTTCCTCCACTTTGTGGCACATCACATGAGCCTGCTCCTACCAGTATGAATCACTGTGTTCACCTCAGTTCAAACACTGCACAGCACTTTTCTCTGAGCTGTTCAAAGCGTGGCAGTTCTATTTTTATGTTAACCAGAAGCAAACATGTTCAGGGTAGGAATGTATTGGACTTTCCTTAGGACATGATGGTTAATCCTTTGAAAATGTATTCACTGTCTTTTGCAAGCATTCACAGCCAGCTGATATTACACTGGCATTTTGCCTTCTTCTGATGCCAAATGCCAATTTCTGGAGACCATCATGCAAATGACAAGAATTTAAATAATTTGTTACACCCTAAAAGCTGTAAGACCCTTCTGTATGGCATTGTCACACAACTGCATGGCTGCCAGCTTGTTCTTGTTGATTTAGGAAGTTAGAAAAAAAAAAAAAGAACACATGGAAGCTAAGGAATCAGAATGATATCAAGTAAAATGAGATTATCACCATGACTGAATTTGAAAGGTAATACAACTTTTTGTCCATCACAGGCAGAGAAGGATTTAATCTTGAAAAATAAGCAAATGTTTCTATCTTTACTAAGGCTGAAACCATACCACAGGGAAATAAAACACAAAACTAATTTTCACAAAACCTCACAAGCCTATCCAGAATCTTATTTTGACAGTCCAAACTCTTACCAAAGCTTTTAAGAGAGTACAGTTTTAAGAGTTTCTCTCCCCTGCCCCTTTCCAATATTAAAAAACTAATTCTTTTTTTAATAATTAAATATCTATGTAACTAAACATTCAAATTAGGATCCATTCACAGTTCTTATCCTGACTGTCAAATGCATTTAGCTACACATGAGAAAAAAAAAATCAGCTTGTCTAGTATGGCAATGAATATAATAAGAGAAATAATCTATAAAACAAAACAAGAAGAAAAAAAAAGCCACAAAATAAAGAAAATCCAAATCCCAGCACAGCTGATCCTGCAATGGACAGCAACAGGGGAAGGCCTCAGGAATTTTATCCTGCCAAAGGCCAGTATATTTCACTTACTTGTACAAAACACCAGACCTGTGCTAGAGCAGCATCAAAGCACAGAATTTATCAATTGGTCATAACTACAGCAGCAAATTCAGAGCAGTGACTCTGCCCTATTCTCTCCACCATTATCTCCAGCAGAACACATATTACCCATTTTTAAAACAGTAACAGTATGAATACGGCAAATCATTCCCCAAAGACCTCTTTGAACACTCTATGACCATTTCCTAGAGGAAAAAAGCAAGGCCCTCTAAGCAGCCTAGGCCACAGTTCACTGCTCCCATGCTTCCCGCACAAGGGGGTACTTAAGATGAAATGGATTGGATACATTTGTTAAATAATATCCTAAAGAATACAAGACAGGAATGTCAGAGAGGTGAGACTATTTTTTTGAAAACAAAGTTTCATAGTAAGCCCAAGATCTTTTTAAATTGGGATTTTAAGCTCCTACTGAACATGTATGTGCCATCCAAAAACCAAAACAACATAAACAGAGAAATTCCTATGGGCTGTTTACTGATCCCATATTTGCTCCAACAGTTAATGTCCCTGAAAGGCTCTTAGAGCAGGACAAAACAGCTCTCCCTACATATTAACTCCGGGATAATGATACAAATTCAGCTGATAAATGGTAACACTTAACTTGCTATTGTCTGCATCCACAGGAGACTTAGTTATATCTCTGAATAGCTGCAGTAAATCACCATTTTAACTGGGGCATTGCTTCAGATTCATGTTGGTGGTTATTTTTGGGTTTCCTTTTTTTTAAATAAGCCCCTCATTTTGTAGCAAAACAGATAAATTATTGTTCACTGATATCAAGAAGCAGATCACTGTAATTGATCTGAAAATAG
>VZUA01025998.1:0-13579 GCA_013401035.1 Horornis vulcanius | reverse complement strand
AAAAAAAGAAAGAAAGAAAGAAAGAAAAGCTTTGCCTTTGGAGAATTTTGTAAGCGGATGGAATATGTTGAGACCTGGCCCCTGTGAACAAAGCGTGGCAGTGCTGGCACCTTGACTGGGCTGTCACATCCATTAGGGGCTGTGTGAGCAGGGCAGTGCGGCAGCCTCTGCCAACTTCAGCTTCAGGAAAACATTAACATTAATGTCAGCAGGACCAAATCTGCCCACCTATTAACTTGCCTGAACTTGGAGGCGCTTCTGCTGGAGCTGGATTTAGCTCCAAGGCCCTGTGCATGTCACTGTCTGCAGGAGCAGAGTGCCTCTTGCTTGGCTCTTCCCAGCCTCCCTTCCAGCCCTGCTTGGGAAGTGTGCCCAAGGGGTGCATGTCCTGTCAGGCTGGGGCAACTTTACCTCCTTTGCCTTCCTCCTTTGGGTATATTTTCTGAAACTGGTTGCTGGCTTGCACAGAGATTAATTTCTGTTGTGCTTGGCTCTTCACACGAGTATTTGTAGATTTTCCTCCCTTCTCTAGCTCTTGCAGATTTTCTTTTGTATTTGTTCATCACTGGCAAGATCTTGTGTTTCTTTATTATTAAAAAAATACAGATATGTTTTCAAGTAATTGGAATAAATTAAAAGCAAGTGAACTGCAGTGCTTCTCATAAAACATGATTTGTTCAAAACCAAGCTGATACTTCATATTTCTCATCAAAATTAACTTTATTTCTTGACCTAAAGAGGTTATAATATTTAAGCTCCTATTTGTAATAAATCCAGCTTCTGCCTGCTTTACTCACACTGTGTTCAGAGCAATTATTTCCCATCTTTTAGGAAGATCTATTAAAATACTGCTTTGAGAATATTTTTAACCTTATAAGAGATATCCTTTTGTTTTCTGTTCTGCTGTGAAGAGGTGTTTCCCATGCCTCTCTTGAGTTGTGCTGGTTTTTGCAGTTTTGCCAGGCTGAGGTGTGAAAGCAAGGCAGCACTAGGCAAGGCAGAAGGGTGCACAGGCAGGGGCAGTCCCAGCAGCTGCTGCTCTGCTGTGTCCTCGGCAGTGCCAGAGCCCTGGAGAGCCAGGCTGGGCTCTGTGGGACAGGACAAGGCATATGTGTGAGCAGGAGGTGGCTGGGTCCCAGCACCAGCTGCTGTTGACTGTCTCTCTGCTATCCCATCCCCAGCAGCAGGAACAGCAAGTCTGACTTCTCATGTGTCTCCCACAAGCTGGAACAACCTAGGCTTGATCCACAGGCAGCAAAATTCAATTTTGCCTGCATGACTGGAGACCTTTAGCAGGGTGATGTGGCAGCTGCTGCCTGCCCTGGTGCTGGTGTGAGCTGGAGAGGGAGGTGCTCTATATGTGCTGCTTAATGGCTACATCTTGTGTAGCACAACCACATTCAAAAGGGACCTTGCTAGAATATCTACAAGACTACCATCACTTGTCCTCTCTCTCTAAAGTATGCTGTTCCTTCAGTTTAAGTTTTCTAGACACTTCCAGAAGAGGAATTGGGCTGAATACCAGGTGGCCAAATGGAAATCAAAGGGCTGTCAGCCATTGAAGCATGTGAAAAAGCTCGTTCTCTCTTTTGGCTGCACTTTAATGGGGTTGCTCTGGGTGCCTTTGCTCTGGGAAAGTGCACATTCAGGCTATGACTCAGAGTCCTTGAATGGGTTTGTGGTCTGCAGGGATAGGGAGTAGCTCAGGAAGAGACAATTTTCTTTTTCCTCTTGTGTATTTCTTAGAAAAGCATAACAAAACAACAACAACAACAATTTCCTGTCCTCAGCTGCAGAGTATGATGAACTCTGGTTGAAATGCCAGCTGTATTCACTTGTGTTTTCCCTCCTGTGCCATCTCTTCAAGCAAACTTTTACAGCTGCTGATTGCACAAAGACAACAGACATAAGCTGATGTGCTGCTGGAGCTGCTGCCTAATGCTGATGGGTATTTTGGTGCTGCAGCCTGTTGAGTGTATGTGATAATTGGTTTCCCTTTTGGTCTTTGAGGACAGAAGATGCAATTAGCATGTCCGGCATATTTTCTTTCATACATTCTCAAAATTGCAATTCTTTTTAGGAACACTGAGAAGTCTTTAAATTGGGAATTGGTTCTTACATTGTAAAGTACCTTTGCTTTCTGAGCATCAGAAGAAGTTGCTTGCCCTAGTGGCTGCTCTCTTGGTCTGTTTGAATTACGTTGCAGAGTCACAAGTGCAAGTACAAAATCCTATTGAAATACACCAAAAACATTAAAGGTACTCTGCAAAGCACTTGAGACTTAGAACTTACACCAAAGGATAGGTGCCAGCCCTCAAATCGTCTTTCAGGAAAGGCATGAGGAGCTTGTAGGTGGATGATGGGGAATATTTACATGTTAAACATCAGGTAGGGTTACACAGTGTACAGAAAACAACTTGCGTTGCACTTCCAAGTTTACCAACATCTGATTTCTAGCACCTTGCCTCTTCTGAACAACAACATAGCCAGCCTACACTGCAATCTGTCCGTCTGAAGGCTGCATCTGAGGAGAAAAGAACAAAATGTGAGGGATGTATGGATTCAGGTTTGCACATATCTGTATACAGGTCTTCATGAGTATATGAGACAGTTTTCCTTACTGGAGGGGACTGGAGGCTTTCCCAGGGTGCTGAAGGGAAGCTGGTAAGATCAAAGGTGATATGCCCATTTCCCACATGTCCCAGATTTGAGAGGACATCCCCAAACCTTGTTCTTTCAGACCTTGGTCACTTCACTAACCTACCTTTAAAATTACACTATTTAGCAACAACCACTTCAGATTTGCTGCAATTACGCTGTCCTAAATACAGACAGAAACTGTTGTCTGAGAGATAACTGTATGGAAACTGTCAAATGCTGACATTTCATGGCAACCATAGGAGTTGGAGATCTGTTTTGGAGGGGCTCCTAAAAATACTCCATAAAAAAGTGAGTTTAAGATGTACTACTGCTATGTTTTAAAAATCTTCTCCGTCAGTGAATTTAATATTTCATTTGAAACTACATATCCTACAATAAAATAAAAAAGTGAAAAGTAGAAATAAAACACGGCATTTGTGTTCATTTAGCTGTTTCTTTAGAGTTATTACTAGCAAAGCAAATTTGGAACAAACCCTATTAGGACTTCTAGTCCTCTCTGTAGAGCCCTAAGCCTGGCATATAGCCATTAATTTACCAACTTTGAAAGGATTTTTATCTAATAAAAAGAGAGATGAGTAAGAGCCTACATGTCATTGCAGGCACAAAGATGCAGTTTTGAAGACGTTATCTGAAGCCTCTTTGATACCGCCTTGGTGCTCTGTGGAGAGGAAAAGGCACTCAGGGCGGTCTGAGAGTGTTGGCTGGCAGGTTTCTGTGCACAGCTCCTGCTTAGGCTAATCAGAGCTAGTGCTTGGAGTACCAGATGTGTTACTGAGAAGGATGGGAAGGAATGAGGGAGCAAAGCAGAGCCTTTGCCTAATGTTTAGCAATGCACAGCAGGCAGGAGTCAGTCACAGCTGGAGGTGGTTCATCTCTAGGTGCACATGAGAGTTAAAACCTGCCAGCAGTTAGCAGAGCTGGGCCTAAGTGGGCTCAGGGAACTGTGGATTAACTCCAAGGGATGACAGGGCCCTGCATTGCAGGTCTCAGTGAGCTGATCCAGTGAAAATCCAGAGGAAGTGACATGGTTGGGCCCAGGAGGAGGGTGATGGTGATGCTGTGTACAGGCTGCCTGTTTGGACACCATCTCTGTTTGCTGCTTCTATTTTCAGTTTGTTTGGCTTGGAAACAAGGTTTTAAGCAAGGCAGGCACTGAGCATCAAATTGTGCTATGCAGGTGTGTGGTGGTAGGCATGCAGAATCTGGGATTGTCTTGAGTCTGGAAGGGAGAGGATGGATCCCATTACTTGGCAAAGCCAAGGTGCATGTTGGGGAACAGCAAGTATTGGGTCTGAGATGGTGGCTAGTAGAATTCTTCTCTGTCCTGGAAGGTGTTGAGATAGTCAGGAAGGAGAAAACCACTATAATCCAATTCCTCTGTTTAGCAAGAGAAACGTTCTTAAATGCAAGAGATGAGCAGGGTAGGGTAAATTATGTCAGAAGTGTGGCTGGGGCTGCTGTTGTGCCCTGGATTGTGTGACTGAGCAGGTTAAATGTGTGGAAAATCTCATCCTGTTGGGCACCCTGCAGGTCATGTTTTTCAGCTTGGCCATTTTCAACCTAATCTAAGGTTGAAGATGCAGCCTGCTCGTTTTTCACCTGCAAGGAAGAACGTGTACATCCATGCTGGGCCATTTGTAAGAGGAGATCTCTCTTGCCTTGTATATTTTGTCACCTGGGAGCAGTGACATTGTCAGATACCAGCATGTGTGCATGCAGGTGCTTGCTGTTTGATGAGTGCATTCAAGTGTTGGTGCTTTTGAAGAATCTCTTCTTGTCTTGAGGGTTTGATGAAGCATGGGTCATGCACAGGAGATGAATTGCCTTCTGCTGTTTGTAGCATCAGTGGTGTTGTTATGCACTGTGCTTCCTCACCTTGCAGAGTGGTTGTTGCAGAAGCTTCTTCGTGTATCTCAACTACAGAAAATGGTTTGACCTTCAGTTTAGTAGGCAGAGGATTAGAATGTAGGGCTGGAGAGGGAAAGGTTTATAGAAACCAGTTTTTGGATGAAAAGGAGAGTGGTGACTGCTGGTTAGTCTAGCAGTGCTCCAGTTGCATAAAATGGGATAAGGGTAAGAGGTAGATAAAGGCATCTTGTAATCTGCCTTCAAAATTTGTCAGAATGATGGGATTTAGTATACCAGTTCTTTCCTAATAGCAGAGGATTTGGATTATTTATCTTTCATCAAGATTATGACATTGTTCAGACCTTTTTTTCCCCCACAAATTTTTGTGCCTTAAAAAAATCTAGCTGTGTGGGCTGGAATAGCTCTGAAATGCAGCCAACTGGCAGGCTGTAAACTAACTTAAAACAGTAATTTTATAAAGCTGAAATAGTAGAAATCCTGGGAAAAACTAGTGTTTTCCATCTTGAGATTTGTGGAGTGTGTGTGTGTGTGTGTGTGTTAATGTGTTGGTCAGAGCACACCTACCTGTCCTCTAAATCAGGTGAGGTTTGGTTTCCAGTGAGTTCCCTCTGTCCACCCATCCTGCCCCAGCTGTGGGGCTGGCATGGGACTACTGGTACCATGGACACCATTGGCTTTTGTGGCTTTTCAGCTGGTACTGAGCCTTGTTCTGGCCACTGAGGTGAAATCTGCCTCTGCACCAAGCCCCCATCCTCCCTGGCCAATCCCTTATTGGTGAGACCTTCACCCTTTTCTCCTGGCATTTCCAACATTGTTTGAAAACATCTCACCCTGTTTATTCTTGAGATGCATCTGAAGATTCTGCCACTGACAAATATTCCATAAATTTCCTTGTTCTGACAAGAGCATGACCTTTAGAGATGCAGTCCATCCTTGCCTTTATTGCAAAGCATCTTTTTTCTTTCTTTTCTTCAGTGTTTCTGAAGTTGTCTGTTTGTACTAATGACTTGACACCCAAACAGGTCAATGTCTTGCTGATTAATTCTGATATGTGTGTTCAGCAGGAACTAGCTTTTTCTAGTGAAGAGGTGTGGGGGGGGAGGAAATCCTACGCCTCTTCAGAGAATTCTTGGCAGGTGTAATCACAGGATTTGTGATTCATGTCCAATATCCGTGAGAAGAGCTGACATCTTAGGGCAAGTTGCAGATATTAAGGGGGCTAAGTAAAACCTGCTTTTGATGTTTGTGGATTTCTCTCAGCTAGATCAAAAGTGAAGTTGTTAATTCAGTTGATCAAAACTCTTTCCACACTAGAGTTACTGGGTTAAATGCTGTCTTAATCAGCTCAAATCTCTGCCTTTTAATTCTGCAAGGTACCACAGAAGTTAGATCAGTAACATTAGTTTGTTGCAGATAATGCAGAACAGAATGTGACTGCTAGAGGAGCTATAAAGCTTGAGGTAGTAATTACATGTAGTCCATCATATTTAATGGTGAAACCTGACTGTAGGTTTTTGCATGTGGAAGGTTTTTTGGGTCTGTGACTACTGGTGCTCCGAAATTTTAGCCTCTTCCTATGCTGGCATGTTGTGTTTTCTGTCTGGTTCCTTCTGTTGATACTCACAGTGTGTCCACCCTGGTTATACTTCGCCTGAACTTGGAAAGAGCTGCAGGACTGGGTCTGGTTCTGTATTACCATTCTTTACACTGGAATTAATTCTGTTCATTTCTGTTTCACTGACTTCCCTGTTTTAGAAATCTTCAGTGCCATAAGCAATTAACTGTTGGAAAGGTTTTGGAGTCCATCTGCATTGCTGAAATTAAAAGCACTATGGGGGTCCTTTCTTAGCAGTGTAACAGTAACAGGAATCTTGCCTGCATGGAATGTTGCAGGATCTCTCCCTAATCATCCATGGTATTCAGCTGATACGGTGGTGGCACAAGGAATATCAGTGGTGGCACAAGGTCAGAGAGGAAGGGAAAACTTTTCATATGGAAATCACAGTGGCTGCTCAAATGTAGGGGTGTGTTCCTTTTTGTGGAGTTCAGCTTTGGGTGAAGGGCAGCTTTTTTGGCAGAGGGAATAGGGTGAAGGGGCTATAATGAGATACTGGAGTACTGACTTGAGTGCAAGGGACTACATTTCAGTGGAAAGTATCAGGGTTAAGTGTGGTAAAGAAGAGGGGATGCAGTCTTGGAGGCTTTTCTAGAGAGAAAAGTTATTTAGCCTCAAATCCTGCTCCTGGGATGTTTTTTGCAGACTTACTGAAGAAACAAACAAACCAACAAACCAACCTGAATAAAAAGTAAGATTTAGGCACTTCTTGCATCTCATCCAGGAGGAGCTGCAGCAGGAGGCAGCTCAGGGATGCAGGGCAATGCCTGTGAGCCCCTCTGTATGGGGATTGTGTGGTCCTCCCTGGGGTGCCAGCAGCTGGAGCCTCTCCCTGAACATGCCAGTGCCACTTCCAGGGCAATGTGTGCCAGAGCAGGGCCATGCACTAGCTCAGGGTGTTCATTGCACATTAGAATTTTCAAACAAATTGATTGTAGCACACTCTTAAAGAAGAAACAGATAAAACATGCCAATGCCTTCTTGTTTTAAAGCTTAAAGTAGGTTGTGATATGACCAGTTTTTATTTTACATTGGTTTAATTTATTTATTTTTAAAACTATAATGCTGTCAGATGATGCATTATCCATACCTAGAGGCCTGTTGTTCACTGTGCAGGTTATCTCCACTTTGACAGCTCTGTATCTTCAATGTCAGGTACACTGATCTTGAGCCAGAGTAGATTTACAGATTCTATTATACTTCTATTGAACAGCTCTTAATCTGGGTAGAGGAAAACATGCTGCAACCAGCACGTTTTTTCCCTTGCCTTTACTGTTAGAGCCCTCTTTGGCAGGGTTGGACTTTGTATTACAAATAGTCCTCTACTACCTCAGAACACCAAAAATCCTCATAATGCTTTAATGTAGTGGTTTCTGTCACTTCCAAGCATAGTCTGAACAAAAACTAGCACTGGCATTAATTGAAGGTCTTTGTGTAACCTGGGTTAGTACAAAGGCCACTTTAATGTTGCTTTCTGCTCTTGTTCTGCATTCCTGTGTTACAATCTCCACGTAAAACAAGAGAGTTGTGAGTCTGAAAATAGAAGCTATCTTCAGCCCCATATTGTTTTGGCAGCTTTATTTTTGACATCACACTTTCTTTAGTAATTGAAGATTACATATGTGAAGAAATGTAACTGCTCTGTGCATGGAAAATGACATTTGTTTTGCTTGTATGATTTTGCATACAGTTACTGGATTATTAACCTCTTTGGAGCAGCATAAAATAGGACACTGCCCTTGACCTTGACAAGGAATAGCAATGGCATTGCTCTGTGTATGTAGCACCTTGTTGTAATTAGCAATGTTTCTTTTCTCTTCTCATAGTAAGCAGGAGCGTACCAAATACTCAAGGAATGTTATAAATGTGAATAGTCCCTGGTGGGTTTTTTCTTTTTTTTCTCAACCTTCTATCTTTTAGCTTTCTTCCAAAAGCTGCTTTGACCTTGTACCTACCTTGAGATTCATGCTCCTTACTACCTTTTTTTTTTTCCAATTTATCCCTACTGTTAGTTCTTTGAATGCCATTGGCTCAACACTGTGGTTGTTCCTATAGCTCAGCAGTTCCACCTTGTTTCAGCTGCTGAAGTTTATCTCTCATCTTTCTCTGCTTTTTGTTCGTTAAAGAGAAAGAAAAGAAGGAGAGTTTGAATCCATCACTGGGAGGTATACGGTTTGATTTCATTCTGTCTGAGGAGGGAGAGAACTGTGGCTCTTCCTTATGTGCCAATGTAGGTCATGAAAATAAATAATCAGCTTACACATGTATCTACATGCTGTCAGGAAGTAATCCCGCTTAGCATCACTTTATGGGGTATGGAGTCTTTCTGAATCTTCTAATCCTTAGTGATATTTAAATAACATGTTGCGATCACTGTTTGGCTTAATTCATGTAGAAAAGATGTATTATACAGATGTACCAGAATGGAAATACACATGTGCCTAGACACATGCACAGACAGATGGAATGTATGTATTCAACATGCAGAATAATTGCCATTTGCAGACTCTGGGACGTGCTGGGACAGCTCTCTAGACAGGTGCTCTGGAATGGCTGTGTGTCTAAGAAAGCAGAGATCCTACAGGGGTGATTTGCCACACTATTTTTTAGATGGAAATTTTGTTCTAAAGCTAGAAGAACAGCCATGACTGTCCCATTTCTGCAAATAAAGCCCAGAAAGCAGTTGCTGCTTCAGCACTCAGGATGAGACAAATGCATTGTTTTTTCTCCCCAGTTAGCTGGGTTGTTAGCCAAAGGGGGTCTGCCTTGCCGATTCATGATTTGAAAATAGCTATACAGAGCTGCTTAGTGAGTCATGTGCAGAAGGCAACAGAAAACATCTCAAACTAAGCATCCAATACCTACACATGCTACTGCTGCCTCCCACCTGCAGAAACTTTTTCTGCAAAGCATTGAACCCCAGGGAGGTCTAGAAGGGTACCACTGAGGGTACCACTGGTCAAGTCTTGTTCTAGGAGGAGTTGTTTGTGGTGCCTCACCAGAGTCAGAGGGAGTGTTGCTGGCCAGAGTCCCTCCCTTGCTTGCCATCTCCAGTGGTGAACTCTGAATACAAATGCTCCTCCTCCAGCTCCCCTGTGTTTGGAACAACCATCTGTGTTTCCTCCATCAGCTGTGGAGTGGGTAGAGGATATACCACTCTCTACCTTTGGCTAAATACTTCCTGAGGAATTTACTCAGCACGTGTTCCAAGCATGGGTCCAGAGTGTGCAATTACTGTTCTGAATTAAGCTGTAGTCCTGTCCTGGCATGCTTTGGTCAGTCACCTGCCAGTAGCTGGAAACTGTGCGCTGGGGATGCTGATACTGACCCACTCAGAGCTGGTTGGCAGCCTGGTACATTTACTGCCTGGAGCACTACATTCTTCTTTAATGTAACTCCCGGAAAAGGTGATGGAGAGGTGGACTTGGGTGTGGCAAAGCACATAAATACATAAATATATAAAGCACGTAAATACATCCACCTCTGAATGGAACAAATGAAACTGGTTAAGCTTCAAGCCCTGCACCTCTGTACTGCTGGGTCTGAAGCCAGTGTGCAGGCAGCATTTCTGGGTGTCCTTGGAAGTCATGGCAGAAACAGGAATAGTATCCACAGTGGGAAACAGGTTGTCATTCATCAATACCAATTTTGGATGCATGATGTGCTTTCCTGATTAGAATCAGGTCCATAAAATGTGCCATTATGAATTTATATTAGAAGTCCTTTCTCCTGGCATGAGAAATTGCTATTGCAGTAACACACATTCTATTGTTAATAATAATTGAAGTGTTTGAAGTAAGAAAATACTAGCTGATATTTAAACTAATTATTATCAAATCAAAGTTCCTTAGACAGAAGTACTTAATTAATCTGCATTCTATTTCCTAAGCATCTAGATCAGCATTCAATGGAGGTAAATAATGCTCCTATGATTTCCAATACCAGCTAGGATATTCATTTCTTGAAGCATTACTTCAATAACCAGCATTTTAAGAAGCTGTGTCCTGTAGCCAGAAGCTGTTCTGCTGTGTAGTTGAAGAAAGATTATTAATTTAAAGCAAATGTTCAGTTACACACAAAGTCTTTGAAAGCCTCCAAATACTGTTTTGTGAATCAAGGTTTACCTTTTCTTCTGNCTGAAGTAGGTTTTTTTTTTTTTTTTTATTATTGCTATGGATATTGATACTTGGAAGTTCAGATGGTTTCTGTAACAAAGCAAGTCTTTACTGTGCACTTCGTACAAATCGACATTTCTCCTTTTTTTCCTCTTTTTTTTTCCCTGTAAGACTCTTGTGACTCTTGTCTTGCTTTGCACTGAGAAGCATTCAGAGAGGTAACTCATGTCACCATGATAAGCACACTGCAGTCTCCATCATTTTTCTTTGTTGCCTGAAGGACATCTGGGGAGGGAGATGCTGTTAACATGCAGAATCTTTATCCTGAGGAAGCGTGATGATTCAGAAGGTTGCTTATTGAACTGTAATTCAGTCATAAATACAGAGAAACAGTGTTTAAAAGATGTTAAAACTCTGACACACATTGACAAAAGAGAAGTTGGTACTCTTGATTACGAGTTGATCCTAAAAATCCTTGATCCTCCAGGTATCCTAAGAGATTGTGACTGGCAAGTAAATATTTCTTTCTCTGCCCTGCAGTTCAAAGTGCATGGTTTGATTTCTGAACCTGCCCAGATATTCACTGTATTATTTGGAGTAAATGAAATCTGGAATGTTTCAGGTTATTAACTTGTTTCTTCTGCATATGGAGAGATGAAAAAACTCTTTGGCACAAGTGCAGGAGGGTTTTGTTTGGATGATTGCAGTGTTTTTTTGTGGTATCCCAATAATTAAAAACCACAATAATTGCTTGAATTTCATTTTGAAAAGAGAGTTAGGTTTCAGGCACTTAAATCCCATCCATTTCCTATAGATCACTGTCTCAATTCACCAAAGAAATTTTTGATTTTTTGTGAACTTTTTCTATGCAGAACTTGCTAATGGATTACAGTGCATATGTTGTCACTGGCTTTTAAAATCTATAATTAGGTTTGGTTCAAAACCAAACACATTTTTATTAGATGATTATAATCTTCTGTCAAACAATTATTTAAGAAAGCATAACAAATGCAACCATTTGTTAAAAGAGTCCTGTTGACAATGTAAGCACTTAGTGTGAGTAAGAACTGTTTATTTAGTCTGTGTTGAGCACCAGTCAGGAGGTGCTTACTCCTGGTAGTATTTTGTTGGCTTGTAATTTTAATTACTGGAATTTCTATTGAGATTGATGGCTATTGGGGGGTGGGAAGTATTTTACATCAGATATTCCTTGTTCTACAGTATTTTGAGGTTTTTTAACTTAGCAGTTGTGCACATGTGTTTTTGATAAAACAGATATAATTGGTATATTTTATGCTGAAGATGCTCTTAGTTTTTTGACTTTTAAAGAAGGTGCTTAAATGATCAGACAGATAATTTTCATACTAATGAAATTTTCAGCTAGCTAATTAGCAAAAAAATAGAATTCATTGTTAGAATAATTGTTCAGCATCCTTCAGATCATGTCTTGCAATTTGCAGAACAGTAAAGAAGTTTAAAGGAGTAAATTGCAGTTTCATTGCAAGAATTGGCAGGGTATAACATTTCCTGAAGGAGAAGTGTGCTGTCTAATGAAAACGATTTCTGATTTTTCTGGCCTCCTATAATTTTTCTGTCATTACTCTGAGACCTGGATCAGAACAGAATTCTGTGATCCAAATGCTGGAAATCTGAGAGATTTTGGACTGTGATAAATATTTTGCAGCTGACTCACTCTACTTATGAATGAATTCTGCTAGAAAATCTGGCTCCCACAATTAAGATTTAAAGAGCTAATTGCAAGGCAAAGGGGAATTGTAAGCTCCTATTTTTGTGGCAACCAAGGTAATTTTTAGATCCTGAATCCAAATGGCAGAACATATGGAAAGCAGGGATTCAGATTTGGGCTTACAATGAACTTTTCACAGCAGAAAAGCCCAAAAGCAGTAACAGAGAGAAGCTTATCCACAAGAACTGAGAATGGCTGAAATGCCAACCACTGGTGACAGTGCAGTGCAAGGCTCTGTGCAACCATGGGCAATAATAAGCTGTACAAATGAGAGGGAACCAGGACCCAACAGTATCACTTAATTTTATGCTGTTCTTCACTGCTCTCCTAAGTAATTAGTAATTATTTAATGGAATAGTAGCCACAGGCTAGATCTGAGATCAACTCATTTCCTTGGGTTTGTACCAGACAGAGGTGATGGGAATACTCAGCCTCAGTGATAACTCTGTACTTGGCCACTTGTTAATTCTGTTGATTTTCCTTCACTGTACAGTTGTGTAACACTTCAGGGAGCAGAAGGCACTGAAGGATGTGTAGGAGCAGAATGGCTCCTGCCAGGAACACAGATGGTTGGAGAACAAGCCACCCTCAGCAGCCACACTGGGGATTTTGTGTTGGTATTTTTTCCTTTTTCTTTTCTTTCAAACCACAATTTTAAACTGGGAGTAATTTAGACAGAAATAATTGGATCCCTCCCACTCCTTCCTGGGGTCTGTCTGTGTGTGTGCTCTTTAGGCATGATTGTGATGGCAGCAAAGCCAAGGGGTGTTGTCTTACAGGAGGGAAGGTCTGGTTTTTCCATTTATCCAGAGAACAGGGAGCAGCTCTGCCCTGAGCAATGGCACATCAGACCCTTTGGGGTTGTGTGTGGAATTGTGGACATTGTTCTTTTATTGCTGTCATAATTCATAGAATCTGTGCTAAGTATCATGGCCTAGGGATGAATCTTTTCAGAAACTGGACAGACTCCCTCCTTCTCCAAATGTTGTGTCGTGCACAAGGCTTTGGACTGTCATAGAACAGCATTAAAAATACACAGCTCAAGGTTCCCCCAATGGGAATTAGGATGCAGATTTGCTCTGGCAAGACCTGTGGTGGTGCATGGAAAGATATGGGAGGGAGGAAGGGGAGGCAGTGAATGTGTTGCTCTGCCAGTGCAGCAGGGAGCAGGCCTGAGTGCAGGGCTTTGGATTGCCACTGTCTCAAGTGCCAACCTACAGAAAGTCTTTCCTAGTAGAAAGGAGTTGTACATGTTCATGGAAAGCCAAATGCAATGTGATTATTGCTTCAAGGGTTACATTTTTTCCTTGTGTGTTGACAGATGTATTTGTGCAGGTTATTTTTCCATTAGCACTTGGGTAGATGAAGGCAGCCGTACCCTGCAGGTTTGCTTGTGGAGGTGTTGGTACACAGCTGCTGTGTACATAAAATAACTTGGAATATGTATGATACGCCCCTGAGTTAAGATGAAATGCTCTGATGGAAAATACACAGTTAAATATTTTATTTTTGTAGAGTAAACTGTATGTGCACATATGTGTGTATGTATATAAGTTGTAAAGATTTTTTTTT
>VZUA01025969.1:0-19363 GCA_013401035.1 Horornis vulcanius | reverse complement strand
TTTTCTTTTGGCTTCCCAGGCATTTTCAGTTTGTCAAGTGTAAGGGACAGAATATCTTAGAATTTTAGGGAATGCTAAGTCCCAAACCATTTTAAGGCAACATCCAGGACCACATGCAAAGGAGGCTCCAGTGATTTATAATTCCCATAGCTGCGAGTGCAACATCTAAAACTGAGTTTGGCTCCAAACCTTTTACCTCATTTACAATGCTAAGGAAGCAGAATGGGTTATTTTATTATATAACAAAATGGAAATCTGGTGTCACACTCCATCTAATTTGGAGTGTGCCTGATCCAGGGATGTGCTTCAAGATTTCTGCACAGGAGCAATCCTATCTTAATCCAAAAACTCAGATTTTTACCCGAAATGTGTCTCAGAGCTTGTCCCAAATGCTCTCTAGGTTCATGTGTCACAGCTGACAGAAGGACAAAATAACAAGCAAATCAAGAAAAACCCCTAAATCATCACATTCTAAGGGCTGAAAGAAATAAACCAGCTTGCTGCCAAAGGTATAGATGTTTTTAAATACAAAAAAAAACCCAAAAAACCCCAACCAGCCCCAGAACATCCTCTTATGGAATATATCCCAATCTGGAATATTTACTTTCCGTTTGTTTAATAACAGGAAAAGGCTTGTTGCTCTTTTGTTGAGTTTCACGTGTCAGCATCTTAATATTCCTCTGGTATTCTTGAAACTTTTACCAGGAAGAAAGCAGTGCCATGGCCTATACTAGGAAATGTTCTGTTTATTTGAAATGCCTTTATGAGCACACAAAGGCAAACAACTGCTGCCATAAAGCCAGGGAGCAGCTCCTGGTGGCTTGGTTGTCTCATTTGCACTTCTTTGTGCAGTTCCTTGGCTGATTTGTCCTTGCCCTTCCTGTGTTCTGCTCCTCACCTCTCTCTGCACCTCCTGAATTCCAGTGTGGGTTCAATCCCTTTTTCCTTTTCCCCATCACCTGCTGGGCTCTGCTGCTTTGGGCATGGGAATGGTGGGGTTTATCACCCCAGCTTTGTCACCCATCTGCTGCTGGATCCACATTTGCTCACCCTTGTGGGCCCTCTCTAGCTCAGAATATTCTGACAATATTCACAAATATTCACAAATATGTCACAAACCTGGAACTGAAGGGCTGAGTTTTAATTACACAGACCTAGGACTGGAAGAAATAACGACAAAGAGCTCTTTAAAACTTCTTACAGAAGTGTTTGAACTTATTTTGGCCTTGCCTGTTTTATTGTGGCAAATACAGTAACTATGGGAAATTTGGGCCCAGTTGTGTCAAAAAAAGGGCAGTTTTATTTCTGTAGGACAGACCTATAAAGTGAATAAACCAGGCCAGTTCTCTTCACACAGCTCTGGTGTGCTGTGGGTTTGTTTAAACAATGACTAAACCACAAACAGCCACTGACTGCATTCCCCAGGAGCAGAACTGTGGGCACAGGAGTGTCACAAACCCAGGCTGCAGATAAAAAAAAAAGGTAAATAACTCATAAAAGGAAGTGCAAACAGCAGGGAAATCTTGTTTCCATCTGTCAAGCTGAGTAAAGGACAGGCAGGAAAGCATGGGCAGTGCTATGGGGCTTTTTGTGGGTTTTGGGAGCATCTCACGTCCCTGGTTGTGAGTTGGGGAGGATTTGTCATCTCCACCTGGTGCTTCTGCAGCTTGCCCGAGCCACACAGCCAATCTCTGGCACAGACAGCAACATTTCAGAGGGGAACATCAGGCTCAGAGAGCCGGGGCTTTGTTCTTGCCTCGCCCTTTTGTGGGGCAGGGGCTCTTTTCAAATGCAGCAGAGTAAAATCTCGCTCCTGCTGGAGTCCCCGGTGCTGCTGCAGTGCAATATTGTGGCAGTGCCTGCAGTTTTTCACAGTGGAAAGTCTCACAGGTCCCGAATTAGCAGGAGTTTTGTAAAGTTCCTATTACTAATCTATGGAATTTATACCAAAGGTGTTGAAATCCCTTACGCTTCAGCTGACTCACTTCCCCCAGGGAGGGCTGCTGACCTCAGAAATGCCCTCACACAAGTCCAGGGCACAGAGCTGCCATCTGTGCCATGCAGAACATCCTGAACTCTCAACTCTGCTTCATCCTCAAATTCTTTCTTAACGTGTCCTGCTGCCCTGCAAGCCCCAGTCTGTTGGAAATGCCACTTTCTTTTATAATCTGCTCTGACTCAGATGCTGAGTTGGAGTGGTATTTACAAAATATCTGTATCGCCCTGGATTTATCTTGCCAAGGGAAGTTAACTGGTTACAGATTAAAAAGATTTTATAAGCACGATATGCCACAGTATACAGTAGTAAAAGTCGTTCTAAAACTATTTCTGGCTTTTATTGCAAAAAAATAATTATTGAAGCTTGAAGGGGAAGACTGCTTAGTAAAAGGAAGGGGAATTAACCATAGTGAGGTTTTAAAGGAACTCTGCTTTGCTGATTAAGTGCTTTTTCCAGAAATGCAACTAATGTTTCCTCCTTTTTAAATTCTCAAATCACACCCAAGTGCCAGCAAATGTATTTCTTTACTGTGTCTGGAGGTTTATTTTTAGCCCCAAGAAGGGTATAGACAGCAGGCTGGAAATCATGACATTTGCAGGCCAAATAAACTTCCCCACACTTGAACCCTGGGTGTCAGCTCATCCATCTCCCTGTGCCTCAGCTCGTTCTCTGTCAGGAAAGGCTTTGCAGCCCCATCTGCCAAGGCTCTGCAGCTCCTCACACCCCACTCTCTTCTGATCTTGCTGGAAGCATCTCCCAGTGTTGCAGCTTCAGGATTTTACCGGCGCTGGATTTTGTAGTGTGAGGCTCAGAGTGGGCAGGGATTTAATTTTCTTGCCTGGCAGAGCTACCTGGCATGGGCTGCTTTTATTTATTCCCTGTGGATGTTGGGGGGTGGTGGGAACAGCCCCCCCCTCTGCCCTCTCAGAACTGAAATATCACAGGAGAGAGCTCACAAGTCTATCACCAGAATTTTAACATCACCAGGTGACAACCAGGTGGAAAATACAAAGTTTTTTTAGGTGCCTGCTGGGCTGTTGGGGCAGTTTTTCTCAGCAGGCTGTTGCCCTATTTTAAATGGGAAGATCCAAGAGATCCAGCTTTTAAATGAATGGTTTTCCACTCCCAAGGAGGGTATTTGTGCCCACCAGGGCTGTTTGCTAAACTCTGCTGAGCCACTGCTTTTCCCTCCTGTTCCCACTGAATCGACAGTGCCGTGGTGCAGGCAGTGCTGGGGTGGCCAGCCTGGGGTGTTTGTCACACCTTTAAGGGACAGAACACTCCCTCTGGTGTCACTGGCTCTCAGCAGGGCTGGAGCATGGGCTGGGTTCATGCCCAAACTCCCTGAGATGCCCTCACGAGCTGTTTGGTTTAGATGAAATGCAGCTCCCCTCAGAAAGTGAGGCAGCTCTCAGTGCTGCTGCTTCAGGAGAGCTCTGTCCTCTGCTCATCTCAGCCCAGCAGCTGAAAAAAGGGATTTTTTCCCATCTTTTGCTTACATTGTAGAGTTAACACATCTCCAAGAGGGTGAACTGCTGGTTTCAGCTCATCCCCTGAACCTACAGACAGAATTGTTTGCTGAGTTTCATCCAAAGCCATCGAGGCAAGTGGGTCACTGAGGGTTTGCTGGCGTGGGGCACAGCATGGGATGAGTTTGAGGTCCCAATCTGACCTCTGGAAACTTTAAATTGTGGGCCCATGCAAGGAGCATGGAAAACTCTCATCCTGTGCTCCAGAACCCTTGCTGAACTTGCAGGCTTTGGCAACCAAAAAGTTTCTGCCAGGTCTGTAATCAGTGTAATTCCTTACACACATAAATACGTGATTATTGTCCTCCAGCACCCATCAAAGTGAGGTGCCAATCTCTACAGAAACCACAGTAAATATCCTTGGATATTTATTTAAATATCCTTATAGAAACAAAGTAAATACCCTCAGATTCAGGCAAAAACCTTGGCATGTGGGAGTGCTGGATCCCACTCCATCACCAGCAGGGAGCTTGATGGCAGAAATGGGAATTTAGGGAAAGTCTTGCAAACTCTGACCACAGCTCATTGCAAGACTGGAGCAGGATTGCATCAATTCCTGCAATGGGTGTCCCAGCCCCCCGAGAGAGCAGTGTCTGATTAAAAAAATGACTCGTGGTTGCATTCCAATACTTGGAATAAATAAACCAGCAACTGGCTCTTGTGCAAGGTCTATACACTTTCCTCACAGGCTTTCACAAAAATGCCACATTTCTGACACCTTTCCAGCAGGCCTTTAGAGGCACCAGGGTCTAGGCAGATTAAAAATCTGAATTCTGGATTCTGGTGCCCATTCTGATGGGCACTGGACAAGGAACACCTCAGTTACTCACTCCTCTATTGGCAAAAAAGAAATGAAGTCACTCCCATACCACTAACTTTGATATTAACAGAAAATAGTAGCATTATTTAAGACCTATTATTTCTTAAAATACTTTTTAAGAATCCTTTAAAAGCAACTCGTTGACAAAAATTCATTTCAAAGTGATTATGCATTCACAGCAATAGGAGCATCCATCTAAATGCAAATTTACTCCTTCATCCTATGAAGTATCTATAATGCACATTTAAAATCTCCATAAACCTCCTTGCTCCATGAGGAATATTCTGCTCTCATAGGTAAGCAGCAGGAATTTGAAAAGGCTCTCTAATGCACTCTTAATCAAAGTCTTCCCATGGAAATCCAGATTTTTACGGATGGCAAATGGAAGTCTCCTCCAAATGTGCCAAAAAATAAAAATAACAAAACAAAAAGAGTAGGAATTGCTAAACTGTGCCAGACCCCAGGTAGCTGTAATCTGCAGTGTGAGCTTTCCTCCTGCTTCAAAGGGAGATGTGAAAAATGAGTGTCAAATGTTGCATTTCTGCAGACTCCTCTGCCTGCTGGAATGGGAGCCGTGGCTGTGGGAGAGACGAGTGAAATTTGACAAACAGACCTGAACTGCCTGGGCTGGAGCTCGTTCTCACCAAGTTATGGCCAGGTTCCACTGCATTCCAGAGGGGACAGTCCCTGCCCTCGATGCCAGCTCTGAGGCCATGGATGCAGCAGCAGAATTCTCCCCTTCCAGCTGTGCCCCACAGACAGAGATGGATTTTGGAGCTGCGGTCTGACCTCCCTGCAGAGGCAGCCCTGCTGCTCCTTCCCACCTGTGATCTGCTCAGAGGGCTCCAGAACAGCCACCCCCAGCACTGAAAGCCTGGCTGGCACTCAGCTCAGCCCTGCCTCTCAGTTTTTAGGTAAGGATTTAGGATCAGGGAAGATCTGGAATTCCCTCACTGGAACTCAGACTGCTGCAGCTTAATCTCACCACTGCTTCTTCCACATATCAGAAAGTCAAGGCAAACTCCAGTGTTTAGTCTCTGCCACGTTGCTGCAATGTTAAATCATGCCAATGCACAGAAATAACTTAAATACATGGAATTTACTACTTCAGTTTTAAGAATAGCATCTCTTTGTACTGCAGGATGGCCAGATCCAGGCTGCTGAGTTACAGCTCAGGGGTGCATGACATCCTGTGAGGCAGCATTTTTTTTTTTCCACAATTAGATTTTAATCATCAGTGAAGAAAGCAAGCAGTGGACACCAAGTTAACCCTCAAGAAAAAACAGGATTCTGCTGGATCTTATCCCTGCACAGCCAAAACAAAAAGGAGGTGCCAGAGCACGAGCTCCCCTCCGAGATACCCAGTGCTGATCTCTGCAGTGCCACGGGACACACAGGGACAGAAAAATGTCCTGGTGGCATTCTCAGGCCGTTGAACTCCCTGTGGTTGTGATTTCCTACCTGTATGCAGAATTCCCAGCTCATACTGGAGTAAATCCAGTCCTCAGGGAAGGAGGGAAGCCTCGGTGCATCAGCTGCTCTGAAGAATCCAAGCAGACACAGCAAATGAATGCTTTAAAACACAGGAACAATGTAAACATTCATTCTAGGAGAGGGTTTTTTCAGACAAGGGTCCAGGGTGTTCATTTTATGGATCTAGTGCTGCAATGTTTACAACCATGAAAGAGGTGAAAGGGATAAAAAGGATTTTTAGCCCATACAGAGCAGATTTCTACAGTAAAATTGCTGGGTCCCTGTAGGTCTGTACTGATCATTAATATCAATATGTCCTCAAAATAAACTTTCTGATGATGCTGAAGTGAATTCCTCCCTTCTGCTAAAATTGAGAAAACCACAGAGGACTTTGAAAGCAAACCTGATCTGAATCACCTCCTGCTCTGCCTTTATGAAATGTTTTTAAGTTCCTTTCAAGGCTCAAAAGCCTGCCACTGCACAATTCTTCAGTCTGAATTGCTGCACATAAATAAAATGGTAAACCCTAGAAGAGCTCCTTGCCATAAAGAAACAATTGAGGGTTTCTCAAGCTTTCTAGAAGCTCGTCCCCTTCTTCCCTGCAGCAGTGTGACACAGGCAGTGCCAGCCACAATTCCAGCCCTTGGTCCCTTTACCCTCCCTGGCTCAGAAATATTGATTTGCTCTTCACGTGGCTGCCAGGAAGGAGGGAATGTTCCAAGGGAAGAGAAACAACTGGAGAAAAAAGGAGAGCAATGCCAGAAATTCCATGCAATTCACTGCAGGAGGGCAGGACAAACCCCTCACTCCTCTTTAGGGCTTTCTCTAGTTGTGAGAAACTCTTGTCATAAGAGACAAAAAGGCACCTTGGGAAGATTAAGTGGCTTTAAGGTTTACCCTAAAAACCAGGGTACATTTGCTTTTAAGATCCCAAGAAACAGAACTTCATGGGAAAGAAATTTTCTCTGATTTAAGGTCTTTTCTTGATTTCCCTGAGTTTTTTTGTCCACATTTTTTTTGTATTAATTGTGTTCCAGGATTTCCAGTTGCATTTGCAAACCCAGTCCCTCGTGTCTTTGCCCATGGGAATGTTCTCTGACCTCTCAACATGGAAGATTTGGTCATTGAGCTTCATTCACAGGCTGGGAGAGCTGGGGGCGCTCACCTGGAGAGGAGAAGGCTCCAGGGAGAGCTCAGAGCCCCTGGCAGGGCCTGAAGGGGCTCCAGGAGAGCTGCAGAGGGGCTGGGGACAAGGGACAGGACACAGGGAATGGCTCCCAGTGCCAGAGGGCAGGGATGGGTGGGAGATTGGGAAGGAATTCCTGGCTGGAAGGGTGGGGAGGGGCTGGGATGGAATTCCCAGAGCAGCTGTGGCTGCCCCTGCATCCCTGGCAGTGCCCAAGGCTAGGCTGGACATTGGGGCTTGGAGCAGCCTGGGACAGTGGAAGGTGTCCCTGCCATCCAGGGGTGGCTCTGGATGGGATTTAAGGTCCTTCCAACCCAAACCAGGCTGGATTTCTGTGATTCCCACCACTCTGAACACCTGGGAACTCCACCAAGGGCAAGTGTACCCCAGGCAGCTCTTCCCAGATTGGAGCTGCCCCAAAGGCCTGCTGGTAACAGAATTAATGAGATTTTGTCTGGCCCTGAGGTGAAACTTTCACTGTCTTTTTCAAACAGCTCTATTGCAAAGGCCCTGTTGCATCAACATGAGGTTTCAAAACAGAGCAAAAACCAACTTGGCTTTAGATTATTTATTTATTTGGGACTAATGTCTAAAAGAGCAGCAGCATTCCTGACAGCCAGAGGATTCCAAGCATCTGTCCTTAGCTTTCCAGTGACCCTGGGGAAGCAACCCATCATCCACATATTTTAATTGCCACAGGGCCTTGTGGGCTGTGCAGGGGTGGGAATGTGGGCAAGGATATTTCTGGGTCTATAATTAATCCTATTTGTTGTAGCAGTGTGATTTATGGGACAGCCTGGGTGCTGGGGGAATAAAGGAGCTGCTCCACGG
Source organism: Horornis vulcanius (assembly GCA_013401035.1). NCBI lineage: Eukaryota > Metazoa > Chordata > Aves > Passeriformes > Scotocercidae > Horornis > Horornis vulcanius. The sequence goes on along the minus strand of VZUA01025969.1, from coordinate 11,525 downwards.
AGAGGTGCAGGGAGGGCTGTGGTTTGAAGGAAGGAGAATCCAGAGCAATTTCTCTGTTTAATAAAGCAGGAGTATTGGAAAGGCTCTCACAAAGTACAGTAGCCTCCTGCCAAGAATTATCCCTGGGTTTTCTGCAGCCTGAGGATTATTCCAAGAGCGTTCCCCAGAGGTTTTTGTTTTTGGCTACGGAGTTCAGGATTCACCAAGAATTTCAATTCAAGACTGAAGCAGAAGTTGAAGCTGGCTAAACTGAGGCTTCCAGGTCTTCCAATGGATGGAGCAGACACAGGGGTTGCCCTGCTCACCTCTGCTCCTTCCCACAAGGAAGTATTTGCCCCCTTTTCCCAAAGAAGCACCAAAAGCAAGGAATGGACCATTCTGCCATGGCTTATTTTCCACTTTGGCACAAGCAGATAAAGTACAACCTGGTCAGTATTTCATGCACAGCCTCTTCTGGAACTTAATCATCTTTTAAAACAGTACTGGATAATTTAACTTTTTTTTTTTTTTTTCCTGTGTGAACCCTTCGGCTTCTTCCACGAAGATTCTTCATTCACAAGGACTCTGTGTCCAACTCCAGAACAAAGCAGGGCACTGAAATCAGCACACCAGGAGCCACAAATGTCATAAATGTGGTGTGACCAGCACAAGTGGTCACCTGACAGTGCTGTCACTGCTGCTCCATCACTTCCTTTCTGCCACGCTGCCCCCGTGCTGAGTCACCCCTGTGGTGACAAGACCCTGCACGCTGTTGGCCAACAGGTTTCACTTCCAGAAGTGCCTGTAAAAGATTAATTCTGCTGTCCAGGCTCAGTGCTTGGCGTGGGGCAGTTGCAAAAAAGGCAGCTCCCCTCCTCTGCTGAGTCAGGGCACAGCAATTTCTGTGCCTGTGTTGGTTGGATGAGGAAGGCAACTTGAATTCTCTGTGTTTAAACTGGTGGGTGAAATGGAAAGAGGAGAGATTTGTCACTTGTCCCCTCAGCCAGCATCCTGCCATCCCCACGGATTGCCTCAGAGCTCTGGCTCTGCTCCAGTCACTAATCTGGATGCAGAGCTGTCCTTAACACAGTTGCATACAAATAGGTGTCATTTGCTAAGACAAGAAATTATTCTGCTCCTTCTTCTGTGAAAGCTTCCAAATTGCTCTAGAAATTAGCAGGCCAATGTATAATTATCTCTAATCAGCAGCAGCTCAGCTCTGGTGTTATCTGCAGCTTCTGGTACACAAAACCTCAGGGTCTGAATTCTGTGCAAATGTTTGTGGCTGCCACGGGAGCCTGAGCAGGGAAATGCAGCAGGGGCCGTGCTCATTGCAAAAAGATTTCAGAAATTGTACTGACTTGAACTATAATAATTCCAGAACTTGGAAAATAGGCTGAGGCTGGCCTTGCTTCAGGAGGCAGCTGTTATCTCTGCTTCATACAAATGCTAAAAAAAAAAAAAAAAAAAAAAAAAGAAAAAAGGAAAAATCACATGAAAAAAATTCATACAGATGTTCCTTGAAAAAAACCCATTGTGTTGGACACAAACCAAGAGATCTTCCATAGCAGCAAAACTACTGATTATTGCCCAGAGGATGAAATATGGGCTGTATGCATGGCTCAGCCAAACTTAGAGAAAACAGGCTGGTTGTAGCCCTGCTCTTACAGCAAAGGAGCAGAACTTCAGTGAGCACTGTAGGCTCAGCAGGACCAGGAGGGAATGTGTGAGAATTCTGGATTAGCCTGGGCTCTAGAAGTGGCTTTCCATGCTGGTGTCTGCAGAGAGGGACTTCTCAAGCAGCCTTGCTGCTGAATCCCACTGTTCTGCAGGTAAATAAACTTCATTCTCCAGAGACTCGATCCATCTCATTTCTGTATAAAGAGGAGGAAACAAATGGCTTAGACACAACCTGCCTAGGATTCCATAAATCCAGCAATTCTTCTCAAATCCTTGGAGGAACATGGCAGAGGCAGCTGAAATAGGCTGCTGACCCCACTGATTGCATTTCTTAGAGGTACTCCTCAGGAAAACACAATAAAATTCTTCCTATCAAGTCTCCCCAGCTCCTGGGAGGTTGTGGGGCAGGGCCAGGGTGTTAAATCTGGATAGGGTTGGATATCTGGAATGCCTCTGTCAAAGATGTCACAAGAGAGCCCAGGGGAGCTCAGTGTACCTGCTGGGGTGGCACAGGTGGAACCACATCCAGGGCCAGGCTGGAAATATTCCCCACAACTCCTCTGTCACCCTGTTGGTCACACCGTGCTCCCAAAGGCAAATCCTTCATCAGAGGGAGCCTGTGCTCTCTACATCCAAGCACTGATGGCAGGAAAACGGCACAAGCAGTTTAAAATCAGTTGTCATTTTGTTGAATTAGGGAAAGCAGCAAATACTTCATGGAGTAAATGCTGCTGTCCTCATCCTCACGAGCATCCAGCCATAAATCCAGTGGTGCTCACTGGGAAAGCTTTTCCTGTCCGGGGGCAGCCAGAAAACAAAGTGACACTGAGTGATCAGCCACCAGAAATTCACAGGCTTCCTTCAGGACGGGGAGGCAGCAGGAGGAATCCAGGGGTCAGAGAGGCTTAGCCCCCTTCAGATGTTTAGATGTCACCCAGCTGGAACAACGGGGTGAAAATGCTCAGCCAGAAGCCAAGAGAGGGAGCTGCAGAGAGCTGGTGCAAACACCAGCCCCAGCTCCTCTCTGCTCAGCATTTCTCCAGCTGTTTATCCAAATACTGCTGAGGCTTCAGCAGGATGGCAGTAATTCTTCCCAGGGTGGCTGTGTTTACAGAGCTGTCCTGCAGCACCTCGGGAGCAGTGATTTCCCTCAGTGTCCCTGAGAGCTGGCACGTCACCTCTGCTGTCCCCTCCTCTGCTGCCAGGACAGCTTCTTCTCCAGGGTGAGCAGCCAGGCAAGGCTCCTGCCCCATCAGTCTTCCCTGACTGATGTGTGGGGGGAGGATGTGTCAGGATGTGTGTCGCTTTTTATCTTCTTTTTCTGCCAGAGTGGGGATTAAATGCTCCAGAGGGTGTTTCTTGTTCAGGCTCAGATGTTTATTAATTCTTATCTCTGTTACAGTCTCACAAACTGTGAGATCTACAGCACTTCATGCTAACAAACTAAAAATGGCCCCATCTCTCTCTCTCTACAAGGACTTTTGAGGATAAACTGTCCAATTAAGAAATGACACCTCAATTATTTTTGCTTTTAACCCAATCCCCAACCACCCCTGGCCCGCAATGGGGACTTTTCTACCCAATGACAAAATCCCACCCAGACCATGGAGAAGAAGGTGAAAAAGAAGGACTGGCCCAGCCCTAAATCCTGCACCTTGCTTTATATCTATATTCCTGTATTCTAAACCCTGAAACTCTGAGTTCTGCACCCTGTGCTGTCCCACACTTCTACCCAAACCCCACAGCCACAATCCCAGGGCTGTCACTCAATTTTGGGAGCTTCTCCACGGGCTCAGGTGAGTGCAGGGTTTGCTTGGCCTGGCAGCACAGAGAGCCTGGAGCCCTCCGTGCCCAGGGCTCCAGGAGATGTGCACAAATCTCTGCACACTGAGGGGATTCTCTGAGTTTGTCCCACTCTGACTTGGTGCAGAGCAGCCTCTCTCAGAACATGACTCACAAGCACTTCTGCCATCATCTGAGGATGTTCAGGCAGAACAAATAGCATGTGACCCGAGGCCAATCACAGCTGGGAATTTGGATTAAAAATAAAAGAGGAATGAGAACATTTGTCACAGAATACTCTGTCCTTCATGGAGAAGGAAATTTTCTAGCGGGGAATAAAAACAGCATTTATTTTTATTAAAAGTGCTTCTGTTTCACTCCATTTTTTCTGACCCTAAGAGCAATTCTCGCTCGTGGGTTTGGCTTAGTGCAACAACACAAAGAATGTTCTTTCGCAGACTGGGAAGAGGGAATGTCGTGCCTGTGAGAAGCTGCCTGCACCTTGCAGAGTGAAAAAGGAATTGGCCTGAGATCCTTTATACACATGGGACAGAAACCCTGCTGCCAAACAGGGCCACAAAAAGGAGGAAAGTTTAGACACTGGGGGAGTGTCCAGGCTGGGTTTGGTGAGGGGATTTGTGCCTCTGATGGCACAAATTAAAAGTTAAAACTGGGGGAGTGTCCAGGCTGGGTTTGGTGAGGGGATTTGTGCCTCTGATGGCACAAATTAAAGTTAAAGCTGGGGGAGTGTTCAGGCTGGGTTTGGTGAGGGGATTTTCTCCTCGGGGTGAATTGTCAGCCAGCCATGCAGGGATGGAGAGCTGGATTCTTCATTTTACCTGGACTATCAGCGGGCATTGTGTTAAATTCAGCCTTGCTTCAAATCCTGGATTTTGCTGAGTTTGCCACATCATTTCTGTCTTCAAGGAACAGAAAATAAAAATACACACTGGGCTAGTTCAGCAGAGGCTGAGGGTTTCAGCCTAATGATCACCACAGATTCCCTTTGATTTAATAATTGCTTTCAAGAGAAAAAAAATAGAACAGAGAAAAATATCAGCCCAGGGTGGCTACAGGGCAGGGCTCTGCTCTGGGTGCTCCCCTGGCTCTCCACACAGATCCTGAGGAATCAGGGGGTGTGTGCTGTGTGGGTGACAGGAGAGTGGCAACCTACTGGAAACAACCACCAGACTGAAGTTTAGTTTGGAGGTTCGGGGTTTTGTTTGAGCTTTTTGTTAATTTTCTTTGGTTTTCTTTTGTTTTGTTTTGTTTTTTTTGCCAGTGCCTGTTTTCTGCTTCTCTCAGGAGAGGAGCAGGAGCTGAGCAAAGCCAGAGCTGCTCATGAGCACCCTGGGAAGAGCCTGTGGCACTCACTTGGCTGGAGCAGAGCTTCTGCTCTTGGGTTAATCAGTGTCCCACTGCCAGGGCTGTGGTTACACATTCACCCAGCCTGGATTCCCCAGCACAGCCTGCAAGTCACCAAGTTCCCTGGCTGATGATTTCATCATTCCTTTATCAGCTGCCAGGGAGGCACTGCTATCAGTCTGGCACTGGCACTCTGCTCGCAGATTGGCACTCCACTGTTTTGTCTATATTCCCTATCCTACACAATCCAGCCAAGGAATTTTGCTCACTCAGCTCCAGCACTTCAGGCTTTGCAGAGCTCTGTAAACACAAGCTCCCAGAGAAGAGAGCCAAGAGCACGCCGTGGCAGGGAAAAAAATATGCTTTAAATACATTTAGTGAGAATTATTTAAACACTTCATCAATCAAGTGACAAACAAAGAGCAAGATCTAATTTATAATCCCTCTCTGCTCTGGATATAGTAGGAGGTTACTGGACGACAGGAAAACAAAATCATATTTTATTTTCCCACCTGCTTGCCTCTATTACACCGTGGCCAGAGGTGTGTTAGGCTCAGTGCATTCCAGAGCAGAGCCCAGGCACTGTGGGAGCAGCATTGAAATATCATTTTATTTGCTGGGAACAACTGCAAAACCTGAGGGGGAGGCTTGGAGGCTCCCTTCAGCTATAGGTTATTGCACACATTTTTCAGGGAGCTGATAGCAGGGAAAAGATCTGTGCTGAAGAACAGATAAACTCTGATTTCCTTGGTTTACTTCAAGAACAGATTTCCAGGAGCACTGAGTCAGAGGAATGATTTCTTTCTTATGGTTCTATTTTTTTTCTCTTGAAAGCAATTATTAAATCAAAGGAAATCTGTAGTGATTATTAGGCTGAAACCCTCAGCCTCTGCTGAACTAGCCCAGTGTGTATTTTTATTTTCTGTTCCTTGAAGACAGAAATGATGTGGCAAACTCAGCAAAATCCAGGATCTGAAGCAAGGCTGAATTTAACACAATGCCCACTGATAGTCCAGGTAAAATGAAGAATCCAGTTGCTCTCAGCTCTGAAGGACAGGAATTCAAAGAAGCATTCCAGAATCTTGGGATATCAGGGACAGATTTGAGAAAAGCAGGGTGAGGGGCTGGTGAAGGACATGAATACCACATTTAGAACAGAGAATTAAGAGAGAAGTGTTAGAAGGGGATCAGAGATGTGATCCATTCTCCTGATCCAAGGCAGCAGCTGAGAGCCTTGAGCTGCTTCTGGTAGACTGAAAGGGAAAAACAGAAGCTGGGGCAGAGAATCTGAGAGAGTGGCTGCTGGAGAAGAGCAGGCTGTGGAGTTTCCCCTTTCACTGGAGGTTTATTTGAGGGCAGAGGCACAAAGCTTTGGGCAGAGGCAGGTGCAGCCTGGCCTGCTGCAGCATCTCCTGCTTTTCACCAGCAGATCTGTGACCTTCCCACACAGTCACACAGAAATTCAGTCTGTTTGTTGGCTCAGGGGTGGGGTTTCCTTGGCAGCTCCTGGGGTGACAATGTTGGTACCAGGGAGCTGGAAAAACCCAAGACATTTAAGCTGAAGGAAGGGCACAGCTGCATGAAACCCCCTTGGCCTGCAGCTCCTGCTATCAAGGGGCAGTGGGGAGGACATTTATGTTTGTTCCAGTGCTTAAACCTTTGCTAATGAGACCAGTCTGGCCATAAATATATGGAATAAACCTTCCTCTCTTTGAAAGTCATAACACTGCAGCTCTTTCACAGGGGCCAGCAGAGCAGCACTGGCTGCAGGAGCTGCAGCAGCAGCTGAAGGTGTGACTTCTGCTGCCCAACTCCACCTGTTAAGGGCTTTTTGTATTTCCTGCTAAAGGAGAAATTTCCCACCTTTGAATATTCTACCACACTTGAATGAAAATCCTGCCTGGTAGACCCTTCCCCTTCTGCTCTTGGATGCACCCAGTGAAGATTTCCAGCTCAGCCACCCAAGATTTGCAAACACTGCTGTTCCTTCCAGCCCTGATTGCGTGCTCTCCCCAGGGCAGATGCAATTGCCTAAGAGAAACAAACATTAAGAAAGCATTTAATGTATTGTTGTTTGTCCTCTGATAATAAATGCAACAGCTGGAAACAAAGAGGGGAACTGTCACCTGGAACAGGCAGTTCCAAGCACCCAACATTTTGGGAGAGGGCCCAGTAACAGGCACAGTGCAATCAGAGATGGGCCCCAAGGGAAGGCTGGCTCAGGCTTTTGGGAAGGCAAATTTGAACTGTTTTTATTGAAAATTGTGATGAATATTACCTGTATCACAAACTCACCCTGATCCTCTTTGATGGGATGGGTTCGTACTGACAGCCCTGAATTCAGACTCACAGGTCTTGCAGTTCTTTTGCCTTCTGAAAATTCTAAAAGCCCTTTTGCCACTTCCTTGTGAATAAAGAGCAAGGGGATGGCAGGGATCCCCCTCCAAGGATCTCCTGCTGGGTGGGACTGAGCAGATCTCAGCACTTCCAGCAAGGCTTTGAGCAGGTCACTGGAAAAGCCAGGGACAGATGTCTGCAGGGACACAAAACCTTTGCAGCACCCTGAAGGCTTGGAAACAGCCTTGGCAGCCCCATCCCAGCATGGGGAGAAGCAAATGCAGCCACATCAACTGGAGGTTTTGTATAACAGAGTAAAATTCTAGAATTTTTTTCAGCCAGACCCAAAATTTCTTGTGCCTCAGGTTTTGTTGGGGTTTTCTTTTGCAAGTCTAGTGGATGTGAAGGTGAGAAGGAAAAGAAAGAAGAATAAATTAATGACATGAGCTTTGCCAGGTTCCTTGCATAAATGCTGCTATTTAGTTATAGTAGCAGTTTTCTTTAAAATGTTGTACATCAAATGAGAGAAAGAAACTCCTGTACATGACTGGAAAGAGGATTTGGGGTGGCACATGATGGTGGAGGCTGGGATTTGTCTCATTTTTATTCAGCCATGTAAAATTTCCACCCAGAGCCTGCAGAAGGAGCAGCACCTCCAGAGAACAAAGCAAATCCCAGCCTGAAACATCAATCCCTGCAGGAGATAATTGCCAGGCTGAGCTCCCCCCATCCCAGAATGAGTTTAATTGGATGCTTGGCTTTTGGACAGATTTAAATTAAGGATTAGGAAATCAAGCCATGACATAAATGCACGTTTTTGCTTTGTAAATAGACAAAGAGTTAGAGGAGTGGATCTAGAGGGAGAGGATCTAGAAATTCACTCAGAATCAGATGATGGCAGAAAAAAAAATAAATCTGAGTCTCCTTGGTGCAGCTTAAACATCCTTTTTTCCTACAGAAATGAAGCCCTGCTAATTAGCCAGGACACCTTTCCAGTGTCTTGTGCCATCCCTTTTTTCTGCAGTGTTTAGATCATTGATGTCCATTAACTCCTGAAATATCAGAGAGAATGTTGAGGAAAAAAAAACAGAAAAAGAAATTACTTCTCTAAAAGGAAAAGAATGTCATGAAAACAAACTGTGGCTTTTTAGGACTTTTTGCAATTTCCTGAGGCTTTTTCTTGAACTGGGGAACATCAAGTCCTGCCCGTGCAGCAATTCGTGGGAACAGTGGGCTGTGCAGAGAGCCTGGGCCAGCCCATGAGGGGGAGAGGCAGATTTGTGCCATCCCTGGGCTCCAAAAGGCCTCTGGAAGGAGCTGCTGCCTCCAAAGCACAGATTTTGGGAAGGGCCTGGCAGGGGCTGGGTTGTGGCAGGAGTGGCAGGGTGGTTCCTCTCTCCAAGGAGAGCAATCCGAGGTGAGAAATGAGGGGCTTTGCTTGGGGGTCTCCCAGCTCCCCTCCTCGAAATCCCAGCACAAACCAGAGATGGGCAGTGGAGCTCAGAGCCACGGGTCAGCCAAGGAGAGGTTTTGGCTACCAAGCAGATGTTTTGGCCACCAAACCACCAGCCTTTTTCAGCCACAGCAGCCCTGGGGTCAGCCCTCTGCACATCCTCCTCTCCTGCTGCCTTTAGGGTGGGTTTAGGTGTCTTTAGGGTACCTGGATTTAGGCACCCTGCATAACACTCAGGACCTGAGAAAGTAACACTCAAAACCACCAGGAGGGAAAAAAAAGAGGGAGAAAAAAAGAAAGCTAAAACCCCAATCCACGGGTTGGGATGGCAAGGGCGAGTTTTGCCTTGTGGGGGCAAAACTTCACATTTTTAACATCATTTCTGACACCACACTTCTGCTGGCTGAGCCTTGTGTGGATTGCAGGGATTTATCCCAACAGCTCAGGATCAGCTTGGGTTGAACTCTTGGCTCCAAATGCTGAAGTCTCTGATGGCATTTAGAATTTCTAGGTGCACTGTGTATTTTGTTATCCCAGTCATGAAGCAGAGGGCACCCAGAAAACCCCTCATGCACCCCAGCTGGGATGAGCTCTATGTTTGGGAGCAAATTATTCCAAAAACCCCCTATTCCAAAGTAATTTAAAATCCATTTTTGCACCTGCAATAGTTTCAGCTTTCAGTGCTTCCCCAGCTTGTTTATGGGAACGTTACATTGCACATTGCACATGTACTGCTTCCCCTACACTCACAAGGTCAATTATTCTGTCAAAAAAGGAAATTAAATTAAATTAACATGGCAGGATTTCAGTCTTGACAAAAAAATCCTTGTTATGTTGCTATTGGCTAGATATCCTAAGATGGACAGTGAAACTAATCAGTGATTAATTAGCTATTTGAAGCTGGGATAACCTGTAATTGTCTCGGCCCTTTCTTAAGAAAGAAAAAAAAAACAAAGAAATTTTTCCTTCCTGGGTCCTCTGAGGCCTCACTTTTCCGTGATCCATGGACTCTTAAAGATAATCATTTAATGGTTCAGATTGTTTTAGCTATTTCCCTAAATACTCCAGGGTAAATTTCCTTGCAGCTCACTCACTTGAATGTATCTAACCCAGCTGAACATATTTAACCTCTTCTCTTCCTCCTCTCTATACTCCAAAATAATTGCTAATTTTAATCACTCTAAGCATCTTGTGGGAGTTAACCTCTTGCTGTGAAGACTTAAGCAAAGAAACTATTGAACAATTAATCTTTATTCTTCTGTAATTTCCTCCTCTTCCCTTGGCAGCGCTGGGATTTTTTTTATCTTTTTTTTTTGTTTGTTTTAAAGCACAGAATCTTTTCTCATCTCCTTCAAGGCCTCTTGCAAGCTTCTCACTTTCTGCTTTAATATTGGAACACCACTGGATATTTCCCACCCTGGGCTTGCACAAACAGAAGGGAAATGTTTGATTTGAGAGCCAGGATGGAAAAAGCTGCCCAGCAAAGCTGCAGTGATGAGCTCCAGCCCAGAAATTGGGGGCATGACTTTGCTTACAGGACACATCACCAGAGAGATTAATTTTAATTTACTGATTATTAACAGCTACACTGACCCGAGGTGATTTAGGGTACCTGGATTTAGGCTCAGGACTTAAGATAGTAAACACTCAAAACCACCAGGAAGGGGAAAAAAAAGAGGAAAAAAAAAAAGATAAACCCCAAAGAGTTGCTCACCTCCAAGTGAACGCACAGCTGGGAAAATAGAATTTTAAAGGAAAAACCCCAGTTTAGCTTTCTTGTTTGTAAATTGAATTATTTCTAGTGGTGATTTATAATGGATTTTTCCTGAAAAAAAAAGAAAAAAAGGAAATTTTCTGGTGTCCTGGAGAAGATGCTGTAAGAGGGGAATTGAGGATGAGGTTTGGTGTGCAACTTCTGGACGACGTGAGGCCGATCCCAAACCTGCAGCCACACTGCTCCAGCAGTAAAATCAAGGAAGTTGGCACTGATTGCTGTAAAACACTTGGAGAAATTTGCTGGGAGAGCAACCCTGAGCTCCCCTTCTCCTGTGGATGGGCCACTGCAGGTGCTGCCAGCCCAGGGAGCTGAACGGGATGGAGGAGGAGGTGCAGCTGGCAGGCTGAGATGTTATCTTTGCAAACCACCTTTGGGAGGCACATTAAAAGGCCCAATAAAACACTCTGGCTTCTTAATCCATTGAGCAATTACTCCTTTCAGATCGTGGCAGCAGCATTAAAACGCAGCTGGGGCAATTTCTAAGAAAATCAGGAGATAGAATCATCTGACAACATCCCTGTGCCCTGCAGTCCTGACATGCAAAAGGAGCTGCAGCAGCTCTTGTGTGCCTGAGCAGAGTGGGACAGGCTTGGTTTTGAACAAAAAGTTCTTTACCCTGCACCTATCAGAGTGAAACTTTGCTCCTCTGGCTGTCAGGCAGGATGTACCCACTGTCTGTGATTTAAGGCTCAGCAGGCATGCCAAGAATATATTAGCTTGCTCTTGGCAGCAGGAATTGTGTTTGTGTAACAACAAGCTTTTAAAACCCTGTTAAGAAACGTTGTCTGCTCTGCAGCATGGGACTCGTTCGTTTTGTTGTCATTTTACTGAAAAGGAAGGAAAAAATAATGAAATGCACACGAGACAGTTCTCCAAAAATCTGGAGGGCACCTTGGAATTTCTTTAAAAAAATTTAAAAACAAACAACAAGCAACAAACACCCTGAGAGATTGGGCAAGAGCTCCATCTCCTCCTGGAGGCTCGTTTTGAACGTAAAGGAGGGTGTTTGTTGTGTCTCCTGGACACTCTGCTGTGCCTCCACTGCCTGCCTGTGTGCATTGCACAAGCATTTCAACACCAGCCCCATTTCAGGCTCTGAAATCTGGACTGAAGCGTGCAGAGCCCAGCTGCCTTTTGCTCAGCACTCCTGGA
>VZUA01025962.1:0-10865 GCA_013401035.1 Horornis vulcanius | reverse complement strand
AAGAAGAAGACAGTGGTGTGGTTTTTTTCCCCATCTCCCAGGGAACATCCTTGCCCAGTGAAGGCAAGCTGCATGCACACCTCAGATACATGGCTTTGTCCTTTTAGGCTGGGTGATTTCTTTCTCTCCTGGAGAAACTGTCAGGGATCATTCTTACATCACCTTGTTGGTTTGTTCTTTTCCTTTGCTCTCCCAAATATTTTCCATATTCGGGTATCTCTGACTTCTGTTTCCTCCTCTCCTCCTGTCAGGCCCTGTGCAGGGGCAGTCAGATGAGCTGTTCTTTATTTCCAGCTGCTTTATAGATCTTGTGCTTTGTCTTCCCATGCAGGCGTCTGCGTGCCAGCTGTAGCAACAGCTGAAACTCAGGGAAAATCATCACTCTGCCACTACCTTATTTCTCTGTGGACAGTCAGCCAGTTCTTGTTGGGCTCTAAGTGGTCAATGATCTGCAGTCTGAGAGCTTTCCAGACCTCAAAGTATTTTCTTATATAACATTTCACTGTGAGAAGTGTAAAGTTGCATTCACAAGTGGATTTGTGTTTCTCCCTTGTTGGGAGTGGGAGGGAATGAGTGCTCAGATGTATTAGAGGAACAATTCTGCTTCGGTAAAAAGGGCAGGCACAGGGCTCAATTATGGCAGGAATGTTATAGCATGTGAACATGATTTGGAAAGAACCAAATGTTTAACGTGGTGTTGACTGCATAGTTCATTGGTGTAGATCAGTTTTGTGATAAAGTCTGCTAAAAGAGCAAACCAGCAGTTCTACTAAACTGAGTTGTAGACTCTTCTTCCTCATTTTCAGGCTTCCTTCTGTCCTTGAAATCTTTACAGAACATCTTTAAGATTAATCAGAGCCTGGTTGGTCTTCATGCTTTCCTGTGCATTCAGACTCTGTTTCTTGGTCTCAAATAACTGGTTGTACACTATATAATGGAGTTTAAATGTAATTATAATTAATTAATTAAAATAATTAAGTGTTACATACGGTTTTTCTGTTTTTCAGTGTTAAATAATAAGTGTTTGCATATATAAGGCAGATTTTTAGGGGCAGATTTTTTTCCCAAGGCAGACATTTATCAATAGAATGTCTGATTACTGCCTGTTCTGTAACCTTTCACTGTGACATGATTGGACTCAGTGATCTTAGAGATTGTTTCCAATCTAAACAATTGTGCTGGTTTGAAAGCACGACCAGTGAGAGACTCCAAGTCAGAAGTACAATTTAATAACAGAAAGAAGAAAAAGGAGTAAAAGAAGTAAAATAAAGAAAATAAAACAAATTCAGTAGTACAAAAAAATACTGGCAGAGTCAGAGTACTGACAGAGCCAGTCAAACCTGACACCCTGTTAGGGTGGTAGCAGCAGTCCAGATGAAATGGTCCTGTCGAAGCAGTGATCCTGTAGAGAAGGTCTGGTAGGTCTTGCCCTCTGGGAATCCAGTGGGAAGAAGGCCTCCTGTGCTGTCCCAAACCCCGGGTTATATCCATGTGGGAATGCTTGGCTCCTCCCCCTGGGAGGAGCATCTCACAATAGGCTGTTATCATTCTGTGAGTCATGTAATGGGCCCTTGATGGCCCATTAAACAGAGATAGCTCCCGGGGGCGTTATCTATGAGTCATGTGGTAAGGTGTTGATGAGCCATTAGCAGAAGATAAGGGGAACACTGCCCCACCTGGTTTCAACAGCTCATGAAGATGGTGATAGAATACATACTCTGGGCACATCTTACATTTTAACCTAGGACAACAATTCAATGGTTCTGAAGTCTGGGCACTGTATCTCCCTAAAAATAATCAGTGAAGAAAATCTAACTCTGCAAGATTAATGGCAAATCCAATGAATAAAAATGGTAGCTCTCTGCTGCTTGCTAAACTGTATGAGGTCATCTGCTGCTCCTTCCCGATGGAGGTTCTCTCTGTCACTTGTCAGTGGCCAAGAGAATTCAGGAACATAATTTCTGAGAGGGCTTGTGCTGCCTCAAATGGAAAGTCCTGAGTTTGTCCATAAGGTGTTCTGTAAGGATCAAGTCTGAAATGTGATTCAAGAGAAGGAAAATTGAATCGAATACAAGAGCTCCTTCCCACTGTATTAACTCACTGCCATTTTCTTTCTAGTAAAGAAATAGAAATAAGTGCCATTGCTTTGTGACTGCCATCCAAAGTGATGGTAGTGCATGTACTGTGGCACCAGGAATCATCACAGAAAAAAGCTTTTATTTCAGAGTAATTTTTTGGCTTTGGTGTTGTATTTCTTGTGACTGGATATGCATTTGCATATGCTGGTATGTTGGTCCTGTTCAATGGCAATTTGCTCTGCAGGAACTCGCACACCTGCTGGGCTGGCCACAATGCGCACTCCACCTTCTGCACATTAAAATTACGATGTGGAAGAGGGATTTGCAAAATCTAAAGCATTCAGAATGCTCTTTGCAGGAGAAGCCACAGGAAATGTGGGAAATCTACACTTCGATTTGTAGGTGCAGTACACTTGAGTCAGGTTATCGATGTCTGTTTGTTCCAGATGACACGTGTAAACTAAAAGCACAGGCTGGCAAGTGATCAGATCAGGGCACCTGTGACCACAACAGCTCAGTCTCGGTTTCGTACCTGAAAATAATGTTCCTTGCTTCCGTATGGTTCCTCGTGTTAAGAGGTAGAAGTGCTGACAGCCCCCGAGCCCGCACTGTTCCTCAGGTCATCGGTACTAACACTGCTGGAAATAAAAACAGGAACGTGCTGGGGGTTAGCGTGGGGCTTTGGGAGGTCTGAGCTCTGTCCCAATTCTTAGCACTTTCGTTGCCTTGCACGGCAATTTGCGCACATGAATCCTCCCTATTTTAAGTCCCCAAAAGCAGGTAACTGAAGACAGCTCAGGAGGCAGTGAAGTCAGTGGGGTTTTTAGGGTGTCGAGATCAGCACGCAGGTGCCTACAGCTGGAGCATCCAGAGGGTGCTCGTGGCTCATGGGGGCTTCCTTCTGAGCGACACAGAATAAAAGTGAGGACAGTGTCGGCGATTGCCGGGCAGGGCTTACTAAAACCTTTAACCTCCTTCCCAACTGGCGTAGGTAAATTCTTTAAGTTAAGGACAGCTTAAAATTCCCTCCTTACGGCAGCCCGAGCACCTGACCCGCGGCCGCCCCTGCTCCCCTCCGCCCAGCCCGGGCTCCGGCAGAGGAGAGAGGGGAAGGAGAGGAAGAGAAGGGAGATGAGGAGGAGGCGCTTCCCGGGGAGGCTGAGGGGCCGGCCCGCGGCGCCGAGCGGGGGCTGCCGGGGCAGCACAGGCACTGCCGGGCAGAGCGCTCCGAGCGGGGCTACGGCCATAAACAGGAAACCCTGCGCGGGCCGGGCCGGGCTGAGGCGGCGCCAGACCCGGCCGCCTCCCCCTGCCCGTCCGTCTGTCCCGCCCCCGNTGCCCAGCGAGGCTCGGTGCCAGCGATGCCGTGCCCGGTGCCGGACGATGCTGTGCCAAGCCATGCCGGGCCCGGCGATGCGGTGCCCGGTGCCAGGGGTGTCGTGCCCGACCCATGCCGGCGATGCCGTGCCCAGCGGTGCCGTGCCCGGTACCGGGATATGCTGCGATGCCGTGCCCGGTTCCGAGCAGAGTCCCTACATCACACGTTCGCTGGAAGTTCGGGAGACATTGCACTCTGCTTTACTATCCTCGGCTTTTAATTTACGAGTTCTAACCGCTCTTCTTTCCCCCCACCCCTCCACACCCCCACTCCCCCTGCCTCTAAAGCTGCTTGGGTTTTTTTCTCTTGTTCTTGAAATAATAGGTTTTTGGAAGAGCAAATCACAAGCGCTTCAGATCCCTCGTTCTCAAGAGAATTAAAATGCCGCTGTGTTTTAAATGCTCTGTAGCTTCAAAGATTCGAGGCCGTCTGCCGAAGTAGTTCAGCAGTTTTAAAAGTGCGAATCCTTCCCTAAATGAAAGGCCAAAGAGATTAATTGCTGTAGAAAAGAGGGGAGGAAAGAGACGACTGCTAATCAAAACCAAACTCTTTCCTTAGAAGACTTTATGCAACTATTTAAAATATGTGCTAGTCTGGGAAAAACAGTTAAATGGAAAGTCAGGGTACCTCGATACCACAGGAAAGGACAGCTTGCCAAGAATATCTCCAGTGTTCCCTCAACCTAAGGGTATCCCGGATTGTTGTGTTTACTTTGTGCTGCCCATCTCCTCTGCTCTGCCTGGAGCAGCAGAGCACCTGGGATAGATTGTGGTCAGCAGAAAGGGGAAAACGTTCCTTTTCATCTTGTTTTTCTTTCTCCTTTTCCTGGCAGACCACATTTCAGGATGGGGGTGAAGAGGTAGAAGACGGAGCTGTCTACAATGTCACCCTTAAAAAAGTGCAGATTCAGCAGGCGGCCAACAAAGGAGCACGGTGGCTGGGGGTAAGTGAGGCTAGCGCCGGGGCACTGGGGAGGGCTGCTCGTGGACTTCGGAGCAGTCTCCAGGGAGCTGAATTCCACAGGAATTGTTACAATATTAACTTCTAGCGCTGACTGCTCTCATGATTTAGGAAAAAAAAAAAAAAAAAAAAGAAAAAAGAACAAGCCAAACACTGAACTAGTCTGCTTGGGTCATCTGAAATAACACTCTCCTTGTGTTGACTCTTCCTCTTTTCTTGACCTGTAAAAACAATTCGACCAGCTGTGGCCATGTATCAGGTGATTCTTGGTGCAGAAATAAGGATCTTAGCTTATGGCCCGAGGAGCTAAACATTTAACAGTTACTTCAGTCTGGACTGTGGCTCATTTCTGCTGTTAGGAGCCTATCTCAGGTCTCCAAACAAATAGTTATGTTATTTTGACTGGTGAAGGTCCCTCAAAGTCAGCAAAACTTCTTCTGAACTTAAGGGACTATTGGTTTGGGTTTTATTTCTCTATTGCTTTCTTAGCCAGGTGAGAAATTAATTGCATTTCTGCAAGAAAGACAGCTCTGTACTGTTTTTCAAAGCACAGAAGCTTTAATGGTAAGTAAAATGGGCTTAAATGCACACAGTTAATTTGACATGCTGCTGAGTGCCTTCACCTTTATCAGGCCAAGTCCCCAGCTGATGAAAAGTTTCCTCACTTCATTGGAATCAGTGCAGCTGTGGCAGTTGGGGCCAGGTCTGCAAGAGATGCCTGTAACTTTCATAGTATTTTGTTACATTTATTTTTTTTTCTTTGGGATTAAAGGCAGTAATATAAGAAGTTGGCTTGATGTAGGATCCATTTTGGTATTTTAAAGACTTTTAAAACTGCCCTGGGATTTATATCCTGTCATTTTCTTGTGAAGCTCCTGTGACATGAAGCAATGCAGCAGAGCTGAAACCAGTGTTGGGAAAAATAAGCCAATTCTGTCCTGCATATAGATAGTGCTTAGAGTCTCCCCTTCCCATGTTTCCAAGAAGTACACAGAGTACTAATCAGAACAGATAATTTCAAATCTACTTCCTTTGAGTGGCAGATTTCCCATTTCTGTCTCCTGTTTTTACCAGAAAAAAATACTATTAAGTGTATTTGAGCTCCTGCAACTTTCCTGGCTGGTTTTGTGTAAGAGGTGAAGATTATTTTGAATGTGTCTGTGTCCAATAAATATAGCTTAAAAAAGTAGATTATTTTTTTTTTCCTGCTTGGGCTGCGTTGTTCCTTGTAACAGAAGGAGTTTGCCAGGCCTTGGTTGTGTTCTCAAGGAGGGGAGTGTGTCTGTTCCTGTGGTCATCCCCACAGCTGATGCTGCCCATCCCAATAGGAGGACTAGGGACTGCAGGGTCAGGGCAGTGACTGTCGGGTTCCTGAGGCTGTTGTTGGTTTTTTCAGGTCAGTTTTTTCAGGTTTGTGGGCAAGGAGACAATGTGTCAGAAATCCACACCTGTTCTGGGCATAAATCTGTGACTTTGACATCAGTCTGGCCTCTTTCATGAGGAAAAAACCCAAATCTTACGTATTTTATTTAAAAATATTTTGGAACATATGGGCTGTTTGTTTCCCTAAACTCTTCAGAACATAAAGTATTTTAAGCTCTTCTTGTGATCTTGTTTTATTAATGGCTTTTTTTGGTGGTACTGAAATCAATAAATAGCTTCTAACCCAGAGCATTATTTATGAAGAGCCATCCCTGCCCCCAGCAGTTTGGCTTTGAAAAGCCAAATTGTCTCTTTTAGAACTGTCATCAGGTGACTTTTTTTTTTTTTAATCCAGAGTTTATAAGCGTTTATGATTTTTTTCTTTGCTTTGAAACTCATTTGCACTAAATTAACAAGTTGTTGGATTTAGCAATGTTGGTGTCCTAATGTTTTTGATGGTGCTCTAAGTCATGATTAGGTTGACAAGGTCAGCAACCTATTTGTACACCAGCAAATATTGAGCCTTCACAGTAACAAACATAGTAACTCCCTTATCGATCATATGCATGCCTGGATTTACTTTTTAAAAAACTTTTTCTCAGTGTCAGTTTGTGTCCTTAGCAATATGACCCCTTCTGAGGCACTGAGCTTCTCCTGGTTTGTTGTGGCAGGTCAAGTCTAATAAACTTTCCTTAAAATTTTCCATCCTAAGGACCCATCCAGGGTCACTGAATGGTTGGCCATGTAGTGAGAGAATGGAGTGTTTAAAGGCCAATCATAGGATTCCAACTAAAGCACCACAAACACTTGCCTACTGAAATACAGAAATGTCTTTCTTGTGTTTTTAAACTTCTACAACTAACAAAAGTATAAGAGAAACAGACTGTGACTTAAGCAAGCATCAGCAGAAATTTCAGAAGTGTGAAGCTTTTGGATAATCACTGATTTTCTTAGCTTTAAATTTAATATTAGACATCAAAGGATGCTAATAATAGACACTGCTTTTGTCACCACATACTTAGTCACTAAATATTTAGTGAAGCTTAAGACTTTAAGCACTAGAGTATTAGGGAATATTAAAAGCTCTAGTGGGAGCTCAGTATTGTGAGAAATGCTGCTGCACAAAAGCACTGTTTTGACTTAAAAGAATGTGCAGAGGTGATATTTAAAGAGGATTGTCTGTACATATGTCTTAGCTGATGATTGATATCGAAGCTTCAAAAGTCAAGTGTACCTTCTAGAAATATTGAGCAAGAATCCCTGCCAAACACAATGGATTCTACCAGAGAGCACGAATGCAGTTAAAAAAAAAAACCAAGGTGGGTTTTGGTGTCTCCAGGACCCTGTAGAGAGGGGAGCAAGCTCTACGAAAGCCATGGAAGCTGAAATACGTGGCCTGACATCTTTGTGAGAGAAATATGGAGAAGCAGAGATTTGTACATAGGGATGGAGCACACTCAGAGGAGGGGATGAGGAGGATTTGGGTTGGACAATCATCATCAGTTTGGCATTATGTCGGGCTAGAGAAAAGGTAACTGGAAGGGAAAGTTTGGGAACACAGCAAGGAATTTGAATAATGTGGTTAGAAAGAGAATGTTGTGTTTTAAAACTTTATTTTCAGAAAGAGCCTGAAAAATGGGATTCAGCTTCCCTCTGAGGATGTGAATGCAGCCCATAGGGAGGCTGGATGTCAAAGAGGATGGTGCTATTGTCCGTGAAGAAAAGACACCAAAGCATAAGAGACAAATGTTTGGGGATCAAGTTTGATCTTGAACTGACAGCCAGGTACCCATGAAATGAAACAGACGAGTTGAGTCATACTATAGCCAGAAGTAGGCAAGAACAGCCAAAGAGTGGATGTAAAAGTAGATCAGCCGCTAAATACCTGAATTTCTGTGGCCAGGAGCTGTATGCTGATGGTGCGAATGGCTGGGGAGGTGAACTCCAGCCGGTGGTCTATGGAAACAGTAAATAGCTGAAGAGAAGGGAAAAAGCAGCGGTAGAGAAGTACCTGGAGAGATGGGGAGCTGGGGAAGGGGGAAGAGTGGTGCAGGGAGAACAGAGGCATGGGGGTGGTGTGGGCGAGTGGACAAGATTACTGAAATAAAAGGTTTTAAACGAGGTTTTTAAATGCTGTGAATTGCCTGTTGTCGAGCCCCCTGTTAAGCAGCTGGAGTGCTCTATCTCTGCCTTCCAGGAGTTAGGGAGGGATGGGCCGCCGCTCTCCAGCCCTGGGAGAGGGGGGAATGGTGAGCAATGAGCCGCTCAGGCAGGAGGGGCTCCTGAATACCTGCAAATGTCTTTCCCATCAGAGTCTTTCATCTGGGCAGAAGTGAGGAAGAGACCTACAATGTGTATTTAGTGGGGCAGGTCACAGGAAATAGAGCAGGAACTGAGGTTCTCCAGGCCTCAGTGCTGATTCTCCACACCTGAAATGATTGCTGAGCTTTCAAAGTACATCCTCGCCGTCAAGTTTCTTGTTTTACTGATGGGTGACACGGGCTCCTCTTCCTTTTCAGTCTTAAATGTCCAGATGACAGATAAAGGGTTTGCTCACTTCTGGCCAGGCTGCCTGGCTTCATTAGGCATGGATTACACATCTAGAGGAGATTTTAGAAACTTGGTTTATACTTCTTGCTTTCTCTTTCTTGCTACAGCTGAACTTCTGGCTCTGGGGTTTGTTCAGGCAGAGATGGATGCAAAATATAGCTTGTCTTAAAGTGTCTTTAATATTATAATGTTGGGTGTATAACAGAACATATTCTTCCTAAATTGCCAATGAACTGCTGTTAGAAGGGTGCTTTTCAGTACCTTAAAATGCTAAGAGAGGGAAAAGCTGAAGAGTAGCAAATTAATCACTTAATATTTGTGTGTTTTCTTAGCACTGCTATTATTTGAAAATTACCTTTTCTTGGAATTTTGTGGTGTTTAATTTTTTTTTTAATTTTATAAGATTTTACTTATTTTTAATTTTTTTTTTTATAAATTTAGTGCAAGTGATTGCCTTGCACTAAAAACTGCATGTGACNTAAAAAAAAAAAAAAGTTTTAGTCTGGATTTCTTTCTTTCCAGCACAGACCTCTGAACTATGGGTTGAGATTTAAATGGTGCCTGGAATCATCAACATTTAGGAAGAAGCAAAACCTCGCATTTTCTCTGAGCCTGCTCCTGCCCTCCCACATGCCCTTCTGAGCCAGCTCTGTGATTCCTTTTTCATCTTACCCTTAGATCCCAGATGTTCTGGTTGAGCGTAGTTTCCTGTGGAAGCAGCAGGCAGTGGCTTGGCTGATCATTGTCCTTGCTGCAGCTTGTTGTTTTGTCTCTTGATTCAGAGCAAGTGTTGGTCACTTTTGGCTGGAGCAGACTCTTTAATCAGGTTCCCTCAGCCTGTCCTGACTGCCCAGACCAAGGCCAGAGTGTAGTTCTGGCCATATATTTGGCTGAAGCAGAAAAGCAGCTCCCAAGGAGCTGACAGGCTTCCTGCAGAAACTGAGCTGTGCTACTGTCCTCTCCAAAGTCTCTGAGGAGCTGTCTTGGAGAAGGAAGAAAGATGGGCTGTGCTCACTTTGGTTTTTCTTGGGGGAAGATGCCTGTTGGGTGCTAGAGACACACAAAGTAACGTATTCAGACGGAACTGAATGATTTTACCTATAGACATGTACACAGTTATCCAAAAGAAACCTTTGGCATCTCACTCAGCTTGTCTTTTGGTTTGAAGTAGGCGCTTTCCTCCTGTCCTTCCTTCATTTGTTGGCATAATAGTACCATGGTACTATTCACAGCCCTTATTAATGACTTCTCATGGAATATTTTTCTCCTTGCTTCCTGGTTTAGGCTCCAGGGATATCCTAAGTAGCAGTCTTGGATACAGTCATCAGCTGATTAATAGAGGCTGTGTGTGCAGCAGACACTCAAAAATGGAAGCTGAGCCTATTAAGAGTTTTAAAAAGGAAGCCTGAAAGATTACTGTCCATTACTTTCCCAGTTCCAAATACAAAATGCATAATTAGAAGGGTGACTGGCTTTGTAGTACAATGTTATGCCCTCAGTTGAGTGTAAAACCTCCCACTCCAAGCTGCCAAAGTGTGACAGGGAGGCAGTGCTTTAATCCTGTGCTGTTAGGAAGGCTGAGTTAGAGCTGGGATACCCTGGCATGGCCATGAGGAGCTAGGGAGAGACAGGGGCAGCCTCCCTTCCTGGGGCTGTGCAGGGCCACCTCTTGCTAATGATTCTTATACTAAGTGGAATAACAAGAGTTAAGGGAGCCTCTTGAGTAAAGCTGCTGGAGACTGTTCTGTTGCTGTGTTGGTTGTGTGTATCTGCATTTTGGATATCTCCCAGCCAGCCTGCTCATGGACAGAACTTGCCCTTGGCATTTACCTGTGACATGCAGGATTAGAATGATGACATCCTGTGCTGTAATTGCTTTCCCCTGGGAATTCTTCTGACAGCCAGGATGACTGTTTTTTTTTAAGCTGTGCTACTTGGAAGCTACAGGTTCTCTCTAAATTCCAGTGCCTTAACTGTCTTGCTGCTGACATCACTGAATGTTATCTTGCTTGCTTTTTTTAAGTAAGTGAAAGGAATAACTCCCAAATTTTGCTTGCTCTGCAGAGGAACTGGTACTTTTTGAGTGCTAGATCTAGGTCACTCGTTGGGTTAAGGAAGAGTTGGCAAGGAATGTGGCTATGTGTCGCTGGAAAGCCTGTGAGATGCAGTCCATGAACTGTACTGAGATGTTGTACAGAGAACAGCCCTGGAGAAACCATTAGTTTCACTGTTTGGGTTTTGGTGCCTTCATTTAAGGAACAGGCTGAAGCATTTCAAGTATGTTAGTCACACTTGGATTTAAATTTAACCTTGGTAAAGCTAATTAAAAATGTGTGTAAATGCACGTTTGAACTTGCATCTGTTACTACTGCTGGTTTTTAAATATATAATTTCCTTTAGCCAGCACTGTGAGGGGGTGCACCTGTGTGAAGAAGCCAGCACAAAGTAGTCAGATCATGGCTTAGCCCCTTGGAGAA
>VZUA01025941.1:13088-26983 GCA_013401035.1 Horornis vulcanius | reverse complement strand
AAAAAAAAAAAGAGAGAGAGAGAGAGAAGAAAAAACCCCTATGCTCTGCCGGGTTAGTAAACATTGATGAGGTGGGGTTGTCTCACCACATGACAGACACACCCCACACAAAAACCAGAAACATGCCTTTCATTGGGCAGGTTAACATTTTTCTAAAAGTTACTTTTCAGTCCTATCTGATCACTGTCAGGATGAGTAATGCAAAACATTCAATTTCTTGTGGGTTTGGTTCCAGTAGTTACTAAAAGCAGCCAAGTACATGTTTGTTTCTAAACTACTTGAAAACCTTCAGTAAGTTACTTTAGATTCCTTCCTGAGCCCTTCACCAGCACAGGGATTTTACCCGCCTTGGTTTTGCACAGTAAACACAAAGCTTCAAAACCATTTATCTTCAAGTACTAACTTTATTTTCTCATTTTCCTTATTGGAGGATTCTTGCCATTTTCCAGGATGTAGTTAAATGTAAAAAAAGTAGCTCACTGACTCCCCAGGCAGAGACTTGTGGAAACAGGTGCCTTTAAAAAAAAATGAAAGACTTTGTCAGCTCTCTGACCTGCCAGAGCTCTGTGCATTAGTAACACAGTGCCTGCTGAGTTCCCCTCAGCTAATTAGAGGACCCGTATGGCAATGAATGGCCTTGACTATAAATACTTCCTGAAAGATCTCTAACAGAGTCAGAGGAAATGGGAAAAAAATGAGATGCAGATACAGAGAAAATATTTCAGATGTTTCTTGTTTAAAAGGCTGATTTTTCTTTCCTGAAGTTGCTTAGGGATGACACGCAGTATCCAAGACTTACACCAACTTAAAAGTAAAAAGTGTGATACAATATATGCATTGAATTTAATTCTGTATATATACTATTAAGACACTGCTGTGAGAAGGTTGTTGGAAGTGGGACACAATGTCAAAGAATGCAAAAACTTCCATCTGTTACCCTGGAGAGACCACTGAAAAATCACATTTAAATCAAGATCCCACTCTGTATTTTTGAACCTTCTCATGCTGCTTCTTGTGCTCCCACTAAAAGCAGCAGCAACAATATTTCTACCAGCATCAGAGAGGCAGGTTTTACCTCAAATATATGTTATCCTTCTGACCAAGAATTGTATGTGCTTAGAGAAGTCTTTCGGAAATCACAAAAGACAGCTCAGCATTTCCACTGCTTTGCAGCTATTTGGCACCCAGTCTGTGGACAACAGGAGTCAGTACTTCATAATAGGCGAAATGATGATTTGCCACTAGGGATTATGTCTGATATTTACTACACCTATATTAAATCAGTTATATGTAGATTTAATACTTACATACCAATTGCTTATTTTTAAATTGGCGCTGCTATCACCCACATAGGAGAATGCAAAACAAGGAGGGGGAAATAATTTTTTCTATTTTTTTATCTCCCCCAAATTTAAAGCTGTATGACCAGCTTTAGCCAAAAAACCATATGAAGTACCACAAGTGCAAATATCACGGACAAAAAGAAAATAACTCTTCTCAAAGTAAATGAAAACTTTTTTGAAATGCCGTGATTTCCTGTAGTGTGTAAACAGTCTAATCATTATAGTGCAAAATAATCTCAGTTTAATGTAAGAGTCGATTTTATCCTTTGAACCATACAAAAAGTTCATAGCAAAGGTTAACATAACCTCAGTTATATATTGAATGTTACAGCCT
The DNA here is from genome assembly GCA_013401035.1 of Horornis vulcanius. Taxonomy (NCBI): domain Eukaryota; kingdom Metazoa; phylum Chordata; class Aves; order Passeriformes; family Scotocercidae; genus Horornis; species Horornis vulcanius. The sequence continues at coordinate 25,306 of VZUA01025941.1, read as the reverse complement.
GCAGTATGCCTTTGATAAAAATCCACAGTATTTTTGCAATAATGTGACAATCTCTCTCTCTTTGATGGTACATAAATTCCCTCCACAAACTATGATTAATACACAAAGTAATCTTGCTGTCTGCAGGTCCATGTGACCCTGCCAGACGGATACACTGACATGTGCTACTACTGCATCTCTGTTGGCTAAACTACAGCGTCTATACCAACACCTTTAGATGGGCTGACTAGGCCTGTGCATAGGTCTGAAGGCTCAGTCTACAATTCTCCATTTTGTGGAAAACTTTATTCTGCAGTGTCCATACAGACCAAAACAGGACACTTCATTTAAAATCAGTTTAGCAAAAAGTTCCCGCTGTCCAAGATCTGCACTGTCAAAGCATTAAACAATCTGCCTGGCCTGGAGTCTGCTGGCTGCCAATGTGCTACCCAAAAAAAGGAACATTTTTGCATTTCAATAGACCTTCCAGTATCAACAAATCTTTAAACTAGAAAATCAGCTACTCTAAGGAAGAGCAGAAATAATGTCGACATTGTACCACGCTGAGGTACATTTTTGGTAATTCCCATTTGCAAAACATACTGATGCGCTGTAAGTACAGCTGCTGGAAATATTTTAATAAAAAAAGATAAATTAAAGCTACTCACAGAAGTGTACCAAGCCCCTGAGAAAGATTCTGTTACACACATACAGCTTGGAAGCATTCTCAGGGATAAAGGTGCATCCACTGCACATGTGTGTTTGCACTGTCTCCAGCTCCCAAAAGGTCACAAGCAATTTGGTCTTTTAGATTCTAAAAATGAAAGAGATCTTACCCAAATTACTCCCAAAAACAATCTACTGTAGCACAGAGTCTGGGGAAGGACCATGGCCATCATGTACAGAAGGAATGCAAGAAACAGCAGCAAAATGGCTTAGACAACATCCAAAGCTGAAAATTACTCCAAGCAATTTTCAAAAATTAACTGTCCTGTAAGCATTAATAATTTCTGTGGGCTATGGTATATTTTTACCCCTTCTCCAGCTGGCTGCAATATCTCTGATATTTTACCAAAATGCTAATCACTTCTAAACTTGTATTATCAATCTCTGTCTATTTGAAAAAATGTGATCTCCGATGATGTGATTACCCACATCATCAAGAAAGTAAACCAATTAAGAGCATACGGTATTGCTTCTTCTGTCAAACGTTACAAATCATTTGCAGTAAGCAGAACCACTTTTTAAATACTGAATAGCCAGTACAACCAAAGTGATGTGTTAGGAATTTTCTTTTTCAGTCCATTTCCCAGTGTTTATTCACTGAGTAATCCCAAATTTTTGGCTTCCTCTGTGTCAATCTTCAGGGGGAAAAAAATGAAGGTGTCCACAGTGATTTTATTATAGGTTTTGTTTCCTAGTCACCAGTCGTCCTTGGATACAGTGTTTTGCATAAGCATTCATTATATGATACTAGGATGTATTGAGTTAACACTTTGCTTTCAGAAAGGACCAACTTTTAGACAGCATTAGCTACTTCTACTAGCTAGTTGATATTAGAAAAATAAATGTAGCCAAAAGTAGATAGTAATAAGAGATTTGCTTAACAACACACCACTTTTTTATTATTATTATTTCAGAGGATTACAAAAATTAGCTTTTTTCAAGAATGGATGGTAAATTCTTTTCTGAAGAATTTTTATGTCTCTCTGGGCCAATTGAGCTTCCAGGCATACCTATCTGTATGTCAGATAATCCTTGACACTAAGCTCCCAATGGTCGAGCTGACCATTGCTTCATCTTCTTATTTATAGCTCCAGTACTGCATCCCATAACTCTGCAGAAAACTAAATCAACTGCAAATTAAAGGAGTTGGGTTTCTACGATCTTTTCACAGATTGAAAAGAAGAGGGAACTAATATCCCTCACGGAATCACACTCCCACATCTCCTATCCTTCAGATCACCCCTTACCTTCAAGAAGTTCTAATTCTCATTTTGCTTTCTCTATCCATCAATCATGATGGAATATGTAAGATTAGGGACTCTGTTCAGCAGAAAATAGGAAAAGGAAAAGTAGGGTTGTATACACTTTAAAATGCAAGGAACTAATTTATATGCACTTTTAATACACAAAAAGTAAGACCTTTTTGTTTTCAGAAAAGTATGGAAGATGCAGGTTTTTCATACTTTGATCAAAGTATTTCCAAATTGATAAAATCCTAATTTGAAAAAAAAAGAAAAAATGTGGTTTTGTAAAAAGATTTTTAAAAAGCATCTGAAGTTATTTCTAAAAAGCGCATTACGAAGCAGCCAGCATACAGTTTCCCATTCTATATTGAGCAGTGGCTAAAACAGGTAACATAATGGCCTTATTCTACTGTTTACTAAGATTTTAGGTCCAGCCACCAACCAAATTAAGACCTTTATAGAGCTGATTCCACATACTACCATGTCCCTTTGCAGACTTTTGTTTGGTTTTTTTTATCCCCTGGCAGTCAAAAAATAAATGAAAATATTTGAAAAATTGAAAATAAATGAAAATAATTTGTATTCTGATAAACCACAGATTAACTGGCTCCTCTGGTGAATCTGTCTGCACATGGTTAAAAATCAGTACAAGAACTGAAGTGGGATGTAACTAACATCCTATGTACAGCAAGAATTCCACTGCTGCATGGGTTTAGGTGTGTATTTTAATACATATTTCCTAACGGAGGAGAGAAATACAATCCTGCCATCCACAGTGAGCACACATACAGGTTAGCAACAAGGAACCTATCATACTGTAACTGCTTCTCATACACTTAAAATCTGAGAACAATAACTAAGGTACAAAAGTTTGTGGTTCCTCTAAATTGCATGCAGGGTTTAGATTACAGACACTCTATTTTATAATTAGAATAACTGCAATATTTTTAAGATGACTGACAATTCAAAACAGCTTTTAGGACTTCTGTATGTACAGAGACAGATATACCTATAATCTTAGCAGGCCATGGAATAAAACATTTATCTTCCTTTCTACATGATACATGTGATATGTTACACTAATTGATGCTATGGTTATAAATGCTGTTATAAAACACAAAAAAGGAAACCAGATCATCACTTCCATTCTAGTGAGCTTTGTCTGCAGACTGACTGCTCCTACAGCAAGTTTCTATAAATTCAGATAGGGAGCAGCTCCTGAAAACATGTGATGACTTCAGGAGAAAAGCATTTATTTGTCTCCCTGTTCAGCTCCTCAGAATGTGAGATCTTTTCTAATCTCAGTTTTCTCTACAGTGGGAAAAACACATTTTGATGGAAGGGAAAGTTCCTTGTATATAGATACCTTTGTTTAAAAAAAAAAAAAGTAGGAATCATTTGGTGTGACAAATATTTGCCTTTTCTTATCACACAAGAGCCTTCCTTTTCTTTTTTTTTCTTTTTCCTTTGCTTCCAAGGCAACCAGACAAGTGTCAAGATTGATATATAATTATGCTGCTTCACAAAAAAAAGGTTACTTTTATTAATATTTAACTCACATTTCATATTCTTAGGTATGTAGTAATATGAAATCCTGCTTAAGTGCAAACTGTCATACCACAAAATTTAAGAGGTGATTAGTTGTTTTAGTGTAACAGCTGTGCAGCCTTCTGGGGTTCTAAACTTCCCTTCTTCAAATGCATCACCAACCTGCACAATTAGCAGGAATGATTAAACAAAATTCAATCCGAGCTAAATAGCAAAAGCAGAAGCTAGTAATACTCCATCATATAAATATATAGATTGCTTTATGTGAACACTTTGTTAAATTTACCTGCCAGTTTGACTGTACAAATTTGAGTCTTTTCTTGACATTCGTTTTTTCGTTTCCATGCCCTAAAATAACCCCAACCACATTATTTCAGACCCGAAGAAATCATTTGCACAACCAATCAAACATAACATACATGCAATCATAAAAAGCAAGAGGGGAAAAAAAAGTTTCCTACCCGTAGTAAGGACTGGGATTCATCTTTTGTCTTGCCATCCCCGGATCCAGAGTAGGGCTGGGTGAGCTGCCCGGCTTTCTCTGCTGCTCCGGCTGGGACACCCTGCAGGAAACCCTTGCTCTCCACTGCCAAGCCATAAATGGGCCTTGCGAGATGGGCAGCTTCTACATTTGGACTATCCCTTAAAGGCTTTGGCTGCTCTTGGCCAACAGACACGGGGGTCAGTAAGCCTAGACTGGTCTGTGTGTATGATGGGCTCCCCCTCAAAATGTCTGTTCCTCTCCAGGTTACATTGCGAAGATCATCACTAGGACTGTCAGTCCAGCCTTTCTCCTTGAGCACTTCCTTATCTTCTATCTTTTCCCTCTTCACTATGCTGTCAGATATGGGCTCCCCTATTTTGGGGTCTGGATTAATCAGACTGTAGACCTTAAGGTCAATTTTTGGCTCTTCCTTGATAGATGAAACGCCATGACTGTCCTCCCCATTGGCTGTAGTGATGTCCATCTCCTGACAGTGCACAGTGTTGAAGTGCTCTAGTAGTGACTGAGTGTCAACAGCTGTGAAGCTGCACTGACGGCATTTGTAGCAGTTGTGTACTCGCCTGGAAGAAAACAAGAAGCACATTAACATGAGAGTCACCTTGTGGCCTTCCCTCTCACAGTGGTTTTACCTACCAAGATTAAGAAAATAAATCAGACTTACAGTACGACCCTGTCTAAATAAAACAAGCAGGTTTGGCGTCTTACACAACAGGGTAAAAATACTGCTGATTTTTTCCCCCATGCCTTGCAATGGCCTCCTATCATTCCTTCACATTCCACGGCATTATTCTAAACTTCATAAAATTTTCAGTGGGATTTTGTGTTTTTCCTCTTAAGTTTGCTGCAATATACTTTTCACTTTTTGCTGCAGCAGAAACACTAAAAAACCATATTTCTCAACCAAAATCAAATAGTTAGAAGAGGGCAGTTCTCATGTTATTTGAAAAACACTTTATATAATAAAGATCTATGTTAGAAAGTTAAAAATGTTTTAAAAACTCCTTTACTTTCCACCAATTCTATATACTCTTGCTTGACAAAGACGATTTTGAATGGAGCTCTGTTAACTAATGGATAAGAATACACCAAGGGACAGAAGGTTGTACACAAAAGACAGCACTGCTTGGTTCTCTATGGACATTGTAACACAACTTAAAAAGATGCTGCTCTGAAGATAAAGCACAATAGTTGGCTGTGTCACTGCAAACTGCGTTTCCTGTCAAATACAGAAATTCTTGAGTAGGAGCTGTGGAACAGAGTGGAATAACATGCTTTCCTGTTTTTACTCTAAAAGCCTATAAAAAGTACTGCATTACTAAATTATGTAAAGCATATGTTGCTACATGAGAACGACGTTACCCATTTACTGTATCTATCATAGGAACAGAACACTGTTTATGAGTTCTCTAATGCCATCATGAACAATTGTTCATAGCACAGGAGCAGTCAGAGCCCTTCACCAGGCTCCGGGCCCCGCTGCGTCCAGCATCCTACCAGTGCAGAGCAAGATATCATCCCTGCCCTGCAAAATGTACAGAACTCCACGAGAGCTTCTCCCTACAGACACGCTCACACATCCACACCCCAGGCATTCGGAGTCACAACAGTGCCTTTAGCCAAGCTAAAAAAATGAGCCTTTCACTATCCACACAGGACAAAACTTGTATGAGAAATCTGTTACTGCCCTGACTCCAATTGTTAGAAATAACTCTTTTAAGGCCAAATCTTTGTCTCAGTGAAGTAAATGGCAAAACTCCCATTGACTTCAGTAAGAGCAAAATTTGGCTTTTGATGCATTTGTAGAATTGGAATGATACACAAAATGTCCCTTTTAGACTATGATAATTTAGAAGGGACAACTTGCCAAACTTATTAAACCCCCTTGCCTTCCTTCTCTCCTTTTGTTGGAAAAACAAACCATATGTTATTTACATTGTCTGATTTTCTTGCAGTTGTGTCAGCGCAGAGACATGAGTACACATTCGGATTCATGCTTTTCAGCCTTTTGCAATATCAGCTTTCTTTTTGTCATTTTCCATATTTATATTCATTTTAAGGGACTAGATGGTCTTGTTCCATTATGCAAAAAATAGATTCAGTTATTCTCCACACAGCTTTATGTTAACAAAACCTACTTGTGGGAGAGTGAGCTGTGGGTTAAAATCCTGTTCTGGCCATGTTCCTTTTCCTTAATTCTACAATTGTGTTTTATTAAAATCAGCTTGTGTCTCAATGCGACACTAATATATTCTCTCTTGCAACTTCATTCTTTTCTAAACCAAGCTTAATNAAAAAAAAAAAAAAAAAAAGTGTGCTATCTGATCAAAACCATTTTGTAAATACAAAAAGCCAAGTTATAAAGAGGGTCAGCCCTGTAAAGGTGGGATACCATCAGAGAAGTCCAAGTTCGACAGGGGCTAGTTATCATAAAAGCCAAGTTAAACAAGACACCATTTGGGGCTAATGGCTCAACCACATACACTCCCCATGTGAAAGTTTATCAATCCTTTGGGACACTACTTAGTCCTAAGTGTCTGTTGTTTAACTTGGCTATTTCAATAGCTAACCCCCTTTCTAACTTGGCTCTCATCTACAGATATCACACCTCTAAACAGCTGATCTTTTTCTGCCGAACTTGTCTTTTCTTATTTTTCCATTCCACTGGCTAAATGGTTTTGATCAGGAGCCATATACACCACACTTCTGAGGACACAAATAAATGCTGAATATTAGATGCAGTTGTAACTACACGGCTGAGGCCCAGTTAAAATCACCCTTATTACATTAAAGGTTTGTTAATTTAAATTATTTCTAATTGGTTCAAAGACATTCATATAAGCATTCCTTCATTCTTCTATGAGACTCTGATAAGCACTGTGATATGGAAAAAATGAAGACATACTTCAGTAGCTAGTAACCCAACAGGCTTTTTGTTTCAGAACACACATTTTTCCAGTACACATTAAAAATCTGCCATCAGCATTATAAATCTTCGTATTTCACGTGGGTTTGTACTGTGTATTACTCTATCCCCAAGCTCCAAAGTGTAAGAAAAAGTTTGGAACTGTCCAATGTAAGTCACAGTCCCAAATAATAAAATAGTAACTATCATCAGCTATTAGAAAACTTTTGAAAGTTGGAAACTTATCCTTTCCCAGAACAAGGCATAAAAAGAAAATGTTTTCTTCTCAGTTTTCACTCCACCCTGACAGCAAGCAGGGAAACAAATTGGAAATGTTTGATTTCTCTTTTACTAGAAATTAAGCCTCCTCTATGTTTCTAAAAGCCCAAGTAACATCTAGAGTTGTGTAAAAAGCTCTTCAAGGCTAAGCAACAAATTTTTTAAAATTCCAGTTTGCAAAGTACACAAGAAGCATTCCTGTGCATTACCTCAAAGTTACACCTTACAGCAAAACTACAGCTATACCATCTGAACCTCTAAATTTGTCTGGTGCAATACTGTGTGCTGGTACAGAGCTACTCTAAGAAGAAAATCATGGTATGGAAGAAAGTGATGTAAATGAAGAAAGCAGCACTCTTCCTTCTTTGTTAATCTTTATACAGCCCTCAAGCACACTAACAGCCAGTTCAAGCCATAAATTGGCATTGTCTGCAATATGGCATTGGGCTGGCAATGTCATCCCCATCCACTGAGGTCAGTCAGCATTATTATTTTCATGCAAAATAAAGCATGAAAATATTATTTGATTATTTGCAGAAATTAAAACGTTTTTGGCCCAATCCCAAGATTAAATATCAAGAAATTCAGGCAAGACCTTTGCTGCACAGTTATGATCTGATAATTTTAAAAAATCCTATCATTATTTGTACTGAAAAGTACTTGAATTGAGCGTGTAAGATACAAGGATTTTCCCTCTCAAAATCTTGAAGTTGGAGAGATTACATGGTTGGGGTTTTTTATGGATTTAATGCTCTTTATTTGAACTTCCTAACAGGCTGCAAGACTCCCGACACTAGCCAGTTGTTAATTAAGTCTTGTTGACATACTTCTAACTAGTATGAAGTATTACAAAACACCATCCTCTACAAAACAAGTAATTTTTTTTTTAATTACCTGAAGACAGTCCTAGGCTCTAGGGCATAGAAAATATTCTGGAAGAAGGTATGGCTGTCCTATCACTTCCATTTTTTCATGTTTTAATTATAAATATAATAATTACTATAATTTCTCATGAACAAACAGGTTTATAAGAAAGTTAACTTTTGGGATGGGTGCTGCACTCAAGCTTGTGGGGAGGGAAAATATTCAGAAGAAAAGACGGCAAGCAAAGCAAGCAAGAAAATTCAGTATAGTGCTAGAACAGAGGAGACAGGGCAGAGTGGAGAGCAAAACTGAGATCAAAGGAGAGCAAAAGCCATTGGCAAGAGCAAACAAGTTCAGAGCAGTGAATTAAGGCATCAAGGGGATGGAAAAGGCCCCCACAGATGCTGTTACTGTTCACTGAATGAAGGTTTCTGCTCTGCTGTAGAACTGTGAGCTGGTGGGCCTCAATTTACATTTTTCCCTGCATTTCTTCTCTGGGGAAAGTGTCCCAAAGGTGCCACATTTCCATAATCTGCACCTCTGTCTGAGAGCCGTTGGGTTGCGTTGACACCCCTGTCCCTGACAGCCTCATCCCTGAGCCGCAGCCCGGGCGCTGGGAAGACGCAAGCCCCAAGCACCCCTCTGCCTTTTGCCCCCCTACCTCCTTTATCTTTGAGAGGTAAGGAATTATTTAATTAACTCGAAATTAACTTCTAAAGAGAACCTTATATAACTGCTGTAATTCACATTTTTTAAATAATTTATTAGAAAAATGATTCTACACCATTGCCAAAGCTTTTATTTGAATCTTTACATTTTCATATTGTATTTTGTAGTTAATGAATCACAATCCTACCTTGTTTTTAAAATATTTGGAGGATTTTTCAGCATAGCACTTCTAATTATAACTAGCAGCGATCAAATGCTTTCTGTCAAATAAGGTTTTACATGAAAAATTCTATCTTTTGTAAAACTGAAAAAATGCATTGTTTTCCCTCATTTTAGCAAAATTTTAAGAAAAAAGAGGCACTTCTGCAAGAAGCTGCTTTGATTTAAAAAAAAATAATCAAAAATAATTATTTTGGAACAAGCAGGAAAATAATCTCTAGACTAAGTGAAACAACATGCAAAATTTGCCCAAATACTGTTTGATTTTTATCTAAATTAAAAGTGTCGGTTATCTTCTGGCTCATCAAAATACCAGACAGTTTTGAGAAAAAAACTAAGCTTTGCAATGAACATGAATAGTATCTGATTCCTCAGAGGTATAATGGAAAATGAGTAGTAGCAGAATTTGTGGAAAATGGAGGCCAATAAATCTTCTAGGGATTTATTTGAGTAAGCACATTTTAGTGAGGTTTAAATACAAGTAAACTGAAGTGCAGTGTGATTCATTGACTTCAAATTTAACTGAACAGCTCTCAAATAATCATGTCAAGAAATACTGAATGAGTGTTAAGTGTAAGTATACATTTCTGTAGAAAGAAAACTTGGAAAGAACTGCTTTTGCAAATTCTAATATTGTTGCAAATACATGGCTGCGAAGGAATAACATTGGGATCTACACAATTTTTTTAGCTAGGAATACAAAGAAATTGTAGATGTAGAGCCAAAGGAAGCAAAATAAATAATAAAATAAATTAAGCATGTTGTTTAAACATATGACTTGAAAATGAAAATAGTGCAGACAAAAATACAGGAATCAAAATATGTAAGTAGCATCTAAGGCCAACACTGATACTCCAGATTATCAAGGCTAAATCTAAATATGTGAACACCAGAATATTTTCTTCCACCACATTAATGCTTAGCATTATGTTTACTATAGCTCCTTATTATATAAATGAAGAGGTTTTAGAGACTTGCGTATGTACAGCATTTTAAATACATCAGAAGTACATAATGTGCAGCATAAAAGCATTGTCACAAATTCTGATTAAGAAACAGAGAAGCTCGGTTGGATGTGAGCTGACTACATTAGCATGTTTCTATCTAGAAACTAACACTACTATTTTATAGATATTCTACTTTTTAAAATCTGAACTACGCTCTATCTTTAGGTCCTAAAATATAAAAAGGGAAAGAAAATACATATATGCCAGACTTCTACTTAAAAAAAGGCCTGATAATAATAATAAAAATAAAACTTGTAGTGCCTCAAAAGTTTTAGTTCGATAGAGTGAAAACTAGGTTATACATAAAAAACCAGTAAAACCTGGTGGTGTTCGCCATTACAGAGCACCTACCACAAAGTGAAATAACTTACGTGATTTCAAAAAAGATGCATTGTGGGGGAAAACAGCACCAGTACAAGTAGAAAAGAAACAAAATTCAAATTATCAAGAGGGAATTACAGGAGAAAGGAAAGAAGTTAGCAGTTATGAGGGCACTGTACTTTGATTTACACAATGTCCTCTGAGTACTCAATAATGTCATAGACTGGGGTTAACAGAATATGTTGTTTAAGTGTTTTAAACAAAATAGCCTAATCTTAGACAAACAATTTGAGACTAAAATGCTTAAAGTGTATCTCTTGATTTTCCAAAGTGCACTTCCCTGTGACTACTGCCAGAACTGCAGTGTGCTGAGCCTTCCAAAGGAGCAGCTACAACTACCCCATCTCAGACTTAGCACTTAATTTTGAAAGTCATGACTTCTCCTTTCTTGGGAAAAAGGATCCTAGCTCGACATGCTTGTTAAAACTTAAATTACCAGCTGCAGCAAAATAAAAGGTTGGATTCTTTCAGTAAAGGAGCCATTTCAATCTTCCAGTTATTTAACCACTAAAAAAAGATCATGCCATGCCCCAGCAGCGGACAAAGTGCTGCCTATGGAGTTCTTCAGCATGGCTCAAAGCTGTTGTAATAATGCTTGGAACTTAGATACCACTTTTCATCTTCAAAGCAGTTTACAAACATTAACTAATTAATCCACACAACATCCCTCAGGCCCACTTGGATCAAAAATGGGGAACTGCATGCTGGGACCTGAATCCTCTCTGGGCCCTAGCTCCAAATTAAAGATGAGCANTTTTTTTTTTTTTTTTTTTCTAAATAGACTTCTGATATATTGCCAATCCAGCCTCTGTTGGGCAACATTTGGATGCCCCCAGCTTTAATCTCTATTAAAGTATCATGCCCCAGTCTGCCTTTGTTAATTTTGGATGTCTTGGAATCTATTAAACGTGGCACAGTTTCTTGAGCTTTTAACAAAGCTTTAGCTTTGAAAATGCATCTTCTTTTGTCTTTATTCTAGCTGGCTTCCACACAAAGATCTTTTAGATGAGATAGATACTGAAGTTTTCCGTTGTTGACGCATTAGCCTTAACCATTAACATATTCAGCATGATTTTCTAATATTTAACATTGCCTTTGCAGTGGCACATAACTGTTGCTCTTTACAAACTCTAAGAGCCAGCTCCTCCTCTGATGCAAACTGGACTGCCAGTTTACAACAGCCCAGGAACTGACCCAAGAAGTTTAGCAGGGAGTTGGCTGCTACTATGACATTGTGTCAGACTGAGTCAGGAGACTGGCTGCATCCACCTCCAAATAGGAAGGCTAGCATTTAAAATAAATAGAATGACACTGTAAACCAGCAACACAAAAATAAGCATCTGCAAAAGGATCTTGGGGAATGACATCAACAGACAAAAGAGTGTCTGCTCCCAGTGGGAAACGAACACCAAAACAGCAGTGGAATGCTCTTAAACTAATTATTACATTGCTGGACTTGGGAATGGAAAATACTACAAAAAGGTAGTACATTGAAGCACTGTTATGGAGCATAAAGGATTCACAGTCTATCTTGGAAAGTAAAGCCATTTGTGTTCCCTGACTGAATGAAGATGCCAACTTTCTCAGAAAAAGCCTAAACTAAAATAGTACCTATAGTACCTAAAAGATTCTGGGTGGAAAATAGCTGCCCAAACCTCAAATATGCTGAAACTTCAGCGTCTGCACACAAATCCACATTTCCCTCTCCTTTGCACAGGTTTAAATGTATAATTAAATCCACCAACTTAGCTGGTGGTTTTCCAAAACAAAGTGGATGTTGGATTGGACTCTGGCTGTAAAGATTTATATCTATACACATTTCTATTTTGATTTCCAGTTTCCTCAAATGTTTGAGGAATGGTGACATTTAATTAAGAAACTATGGGGGTGGGGGG